>BGZK01002691.1:0-45570 GCA_005406025.1 Eumeta japonica
TTCTCATTGGGATTTAACACTGGAATTCAGTTGTTTCATCAAATGCGTACCAAATACGAACGCTGTTCGCAATTATCATCACCATGTTTTCCTTCACAACCAATTCAGTTATGGAACAAATACAAAGACGCCATATGTGAAGATATCTTGCGTAACGCGCATTCAAACGAATAATCCCATCAAATAACCGATGAAATCTACAATGAAGGATTGATTCTGATTGAGGATCAATGCTTGACTATTGCAAACAAGCTACTGATTGGTAGGAATGATTGCGCCGTCGATCGATGCACGATTCATTCAACCAAGAATTAAATCAGAGCTGCAATACAAATGTTGATTACATTGAGGAATTCGTTAGAAAATGTTCCCGTTGCCTGAATGAACAGCAAAACAAATTGAAACATTAATGCAAGCGGTGGACAATAATACTGGTGGTCTATTCTTCCTGGATGCACCTGGAGGAACAGGGAAAACATTTGTCATTTCATTGATTTTGGCCACTATTCGATCAAGATGTGACATAGCTTTGGCGTTAGCATCATCTGGAATTGCGGCGACTCTTCTAGATGGCGGTCGTACGCACATTCTGCGCAAGTTGCCACTCAACAAACTAATTGATACTCAACATGCAATATTTCCCGATCCAGTGCAATGGGAAAATTGTTGATGCAATGCAAGCTCATTGTTTGGGATGAGTGTACAATGGCACATAAGAAATCACTTGAAGCACTTAACTTCACACTGAAGGATCTTCGGCGAAATAACAACATCTTTGGCGGCTTGATGATATTGTTGGGCAGGCGATTTCAGGCAGACGTTGCCAGTAGTTCCCGTGGAACGCCTGCAGATGAATTGAATGCCTGAAGGCATCACCTTTATGGAATAACGTAAAAAATTATCGCTAACCACTAATATGAGAGTTCAACTTCAAAATGATCAAAGTGCTGTACAATTTTCCAAACAATTATTAGATGTTGAAATGGAAAAGTCCCAGTTGATGCGACATCTGGATTAATTACTCTTACCAACGACTTTTTGCCATTTGTAGACACTCAATTAGTTCTTATTGAAAATGTTTTCCCAAACATTAGTAGAAATTATAAGAATTATGCTTGGTTAAGTCAACGAGCAATTTTCTGCCGCAAAGAATAATGATGTCCACGCACTGAATTTCACCCATTCAATCAAAATTGCGGATTTGGTGACATACAAATCCGTTGATTCAATAATCCCGATGATGTAGTAAATTATCCAACGGAGTTTTGAACTCTCTGGAGATACCAGGATTTCCACCACATAACTTGCAACTCAAAGTTGGTACAGTTATTATGATACTGCGTAATTTGAATCCACCGCGACTTTGCAACGGTCGACTTTCGGTAAAGAGACTTACCGAATTTGATTGAGGCAACCATTATTAACGGAAAGTACGTAGGTGAAAATGTATGTATTCCTCGAATACCAATGATTCCGACTGATCTTCCGTTTGACTTCAAACGATTGCAATTCTAGTTCGCCTTCGTAATGACAATTAACCAAGTCGCAAGGCCAATCGCTTAGTGTTTTGGGATAAATTTAGAAAATCATTGTTTTCACATGGGCAGTTATACGTTGCGTGTTCACGAGTTGGGAAACCATCCGCTTTGTTTGTGTTAACGTCAGACCAAAAACAAAAATGTGGTTTACCAAAGAGCACTACAATGAAACGGATAATTTGCGGACACGTATAACGCTTCGATTCAGTATTTACTTTGGATTTGTAGCGACATCAAAGAGTAACTTTCATTTACTTAGGGAAGTTCAACTAAATAACACTTCATTTTAGTAATCGAAATGAATTTATTACTGTGTGAAATGAAATAAATATTTTCCTTTTCAAATATATAACAAAAAAATTTTTTTTCTTTATCTTTTAATCACCAAACGAAATGTTACATAAAACGAATCTGGTGGCGAAACGGAGTTCGCCGGGTCTGATAGTAATATATATTTTATATTATATTATATTATTTATAATATAAAAATTAGATACATGTGAGCGGATGGACTTTGCCCGCGTACACAGAGAACCATTCCAAAATTTATCCATTTCGGATCAGAATACATAACGAAACAATCAGACCTAAGTCGAAAAAGCTACATATTCACATAAGCTAAGCCGAAAGAAATGGTACCTGCGTTTTATAATCATAATATGCATATATGAAATATGTAATAAAATTACACTATGAAGCTTAATAATAAACAAATATAAGGTCGAATTGCGGGTAGATACTAATTTTCATAATAAAAAAAAATGTACCTGTAGCACTCAAGACAAAAGCTCTATCTCTTACAAAACAAAGAAAATTACAAATTTTCGCTTTATGCGATAGTATAAATTTTTATGTAGGTGATGCACGTTCAGCAATTTTCATTTTGTACTATCACCTTAAAATTGCTTTTCCAATCTTCCCATAACGGTCCTCATCCAGTTCAAAGTTGGGTAAGCCATAATCCGTTCTCAATTTCAGAAGTGGAAGGAAACAGTGGTAGAAAAGAAAATTACGCATTCCGGGTTGTCTGACGTCGGGCGTCGATGCGTATGTAAATTTAGTTTAAAAATGACATATTTTTATTTGGATTTTCCATAGCTGCTGATTATGAATATTACTCGACATTGAGTGAGATAGAAACATCCAAAGAAATGTAATTTTGTAATTTGACAACGTTTCACCAAAAGAATTATTACTGTAAAACATTAAATGTCAGGTTTAAAAAAATTTGCCAATTCCAAAATATTATTTTTCTGTATTTTAGATTTTTTCTCTCAAACTAAGAAAGCAAAATGCTTGCAACGCTCAGAACCTTAATTTCTTAATAATAGATATACTTGCCACTATAACATTAACACTCATGTCTCGTTTCCCGAGCGCGGTAAGCGAAGACCACAGATTTCCGTCTGATTGTTTCTTCCATCTTTGCATATCTTTTTCACTTCACTGTAATTCGTAAATGGTTTCCGGCAAGCTTGTCGGTTTCGGATGCTTAAAATTTGACCCTTTTCAATACGCAACCAATATAACCCGCTTGCTCATTCTAGATATACTTATTCTTAACGCGTAAAATCGGCAATAAACCTACATCATACTTATCCGCCTTGACGTAATTTACATCATTATAATTAAAGAAGCACACTTCACGTCTTTCGCCAGCAGTTACATGATATCGCAATACCTAAAGCGACATTAACACGATTACAATGGTCGATGTAGGCGCACCTTTGCCGTACCTGCCCCGATATAGCCTTTTATGTCATTATAGCACAGATATCTCTCGACAGAAGTGTTGTGTTATATCTCGACTAGATATAACTGCGTTGTACCAATACTGAAATGCGAAAAGAGATATTGTTATTTGGCATAGTCATACTGCTATCTCGTTCGAGCCGTCGCGTACTTCGTGGCCGCTTTCCAACTTGAGCCGGTTGAGTTCTGAATTTTCAAAATGTTTCAGTATTCCGTGTCAAGTTTTAATCCCGCTTAGGAAAATCTCACGCCGACTTTGAACATGTGGAAGAACTATATTTTAACATAGCAACGCGTATTACGTAGTTTGTGTTATAATTATATACACGATATACGTACAGGAACAAGTTACCAAAATTGTTTGTATCTGTAAGCCATAAATATTTTTCGTAATACGGTCTAAAAAAATGCTAAAGTCTATGTATTCATTTACGTATTTGCTAATTTTCTACTTCTTGCTCTCATAACTTTTTGATCTTGAAAAATTAATTTGATTTTTACTGAAATAGACTTTATACCAGTTCAAACAAAATTGCGCTATTCCTGAATACCACGATTATAATTAATTTTGATGAAAGTTTCCATTTTATGTAGCTTTGCTTCTAAAAAATGTATTTAGGCAAAAACAAACCACTGAACCATATATTCATTAATTCACAGTTTTATCCAAGAAGACTCTAGTCATATCGTAGATATGGATTTTGTGAACTCTCTGATTCGCTTCATACCAAATTAGTCGCTGTTCATTATATACCAATCTACCAGTCTCTCAAGAATTCAAGATTACCATAGTATTCATTGCATTTCAAAAAAAAATTGGAAAATCCAAAAGTGCAGCACGCTTCATAGTTGACCCACAAAGTTAAACGGAAAAAAACGACGATTACTTCAACAATGGATAAATAGCAACTTATAGTGACATCTGCAAGAGCCGAATGGTATTACAGCCTTATCCGTTTTATGACCTTAGTGGCGTCGGCACTCTTACTTCAAAAATAATATTTTTTAATTATAATTAGACGAGATCGAGTTAGACAGCTATTTTGAATAGGAAAGTACTATTTTTAATTCTAAATATAATGAAAAAATCTTAATAAATGGATTTTTTCACAAGTTATCGTGTTTTAAAGTTTCACACATCGTACACATTCTTTACAGAAAAGTTATTTAAATTATTTTGATTTTTTTCGTATCTATTACATTAAATGTTTTTTTTTTAAATTGACAGAATTAATCGTCATTAAATTATCTTCAAAATGGTATTAAAATTTTCCCATTTTCGTGTACTAACGAGAGTACAGCGATGGAAATGCTTACTGACAAAAGATAAAACAACATTTTTCAGTCACAATTCAAGCTCAAATACTCCGCATCATGAGTCGTGCAACAATTTACAGATCATTTGAAATCAGTGCAATCAGTATTTGAACAATATCAATATCGATTTCATCATTTACATCACCCAGCCAATCGATCAGCTAACCCATCACTATCGGTGGCTATACGATCGACTGTTAACGTTTTTTCATTATCGCAATCGATTCACTCAGTCGTAGGATATACATTAACGTTCCTTCTCGAAACGCTGAAAAAGCACCCCTTCGCTAAAAAGCCCGCGCTTGCGTAATAGAAGGACAATGTCAGGTATTGCCATCGGCCGAGTACATTTTCTCCCCGTTCCCACCGATTAATCTCGTATTCTTCGCGTCCAAAAAGACAAGTAGTCCAATTTATACGTAACGCCGCTGCAATACCTGGATATAATGTATATTTATTTCTCAAATCTCTATCGGCGCAAGCTAAGAGCACCAATTTTATTGGAGCAATTTCCTTTATGGGGACCTGGGACGTGTTCTTTCTAAAAAAAACCTCTCGAACGGCGCGATACGTGACTCGTGCGCGCCTCGTTTTGACAAGCTTCACGGCCCCCGTCAGCTTTCGGGGTGGCCAGAAACCGTCGAGTTCATATCTATCAAACCTATAATAATAAATATTGAAAACAAACTTTTCTATCTAAGCCTTTTTTTTCAGTTGTAATTCAAAAGTCGAACGTGTATGTAACGTGCGCGCGAGGGTGCGTTGCTAAAAGTTTCTGCAATAATTTAATACTTAAAAGCATTTTTCTTTGAAACGATTTTCAAGTCACGATTTTAAGTTCAAATAGCAATTTACTATTGGAAGAATTTACGTTTTCGTTATTATAACCTTTTGTTGCTATAGTTACTAAACCACATATATAAGAATAAGTGATTTAGGTAACTATTATTGAAAATTATGAAATACATCTTATTTTATTTTACTGTAACTATTAAACGAACACACTTTAGATTTATTTAAACTTTTTAAAATATCTTTCAAAAATACACTTAAGTATTATTTTGCAGAGAACTGCATAATAAGACTACATATCTCGATCATTCGTTATAAAACTGCATGAATCATATTTCCCCGGTTATCGTCCATCGCCATTTAGTTAGATTTAAGGACCTGCATTATCTTAAACGGCCTTATTATGTTAATGATTCTGCACTCCTAATTAATGTGAATTCATAACGAGCTAGCTTCACACTCTTTGTGCAAAAATGAGTTATACAATTTTCACACGGGACGCCTCTTACTTCGATGAACAGGTGATCACTTGGCTAGTTTAGGTTTGATGAAGTTCTATAGGATACGATACTAAATCGAGGTGTGCGGGTGCTATTTGGGGATATTTATATAAAAATAGTAGCTGTCCCGCCCGCTTCGTTGGGTAATTTTTATTTATAAATAAAATGGCGAAGGATTTACGGAATTCAAAAAATGGGTAGCCTAGAACTATCTACAAATCATTCCACATCGAATAGTCTCAGTCCCATGTCTATACGTTTAGTAGTTTTTACGTGATTGGAGAACAAAGACAACCTTTTTTCATTATATATGTATAGAATACTAGGACGTGACACAAAAGCACAAAATATGGCATGTGCACTACTAGTCAATATAACTACATTCAATTCGTTCCGAGGAGGAATGTGCTAATTCGTCATATGTCATCTCGTAAGTTAAAATCATGAAAGAAATGACCCAAGATTACGTTTCGCGATAAATAAACACATCGATATAATATCTAAGTTAATAATCGCTATTTATCGACAAATATCAAAAGAATAGGCTCTCACAATTTATTGCAATACTTGATTCTATCTTTGTCGGATGCACCGATAAATTAAACGGGACAAAGAAACTGGAGCAATATGTTGGAATTAACAAGAACCTATTGGAGCAATACAACATTGTTCTCATATTCTGTAGCGCTTATACACCATCACTTCACATTGCCATTCTTGTCCCTATGAGGAACCTACGCTACCGAAGGGCCCTGGAACAATTGACTTAGAGCGCGGACCAACATATCATTTCGTAAACTATCAAATTCTCGCTTAGCTTATTTTCGAATATTATATCTTACGGAACCGACGCACACGCACGTCTGATACACACCTACCCTGTCTTTTTATTACTTTTATATTCTGCTCGCAAGTTATATATTATAATAACATTTTTATTCAATAGTTACACATGAAAATTACTGAGGGAGCTCTTTGTCAAAGAATTTCTGGTACCTTTTCTTTGAAACATGAAAAGCGGTTAGCATAAGTCAATAGTAACTGTATTATAACTATCAGCATAGATACATTGTCAAGTATGCCTTCTCACAATCTTTTATTTCGGTGTGAAAGCTTAGACCGTCGTCACCGATGGGGCTGACGGCTTAGCGTGCCCTCAGAGACACAGAACGAGGGATTCAAATTCAATTGAATGGAAAAAACAATTCGCCTGTTTTTCTAGACCTGAATTTCGTGACCTTTGCCCGCCCTTGCAAATACGTAATAATTTGGAATAGAAACTAGGTCAACAACCTAATTTATGTAAATAACACATTTAACGTCTAAGCTATTGATGCGTTTATGTCATTTAATACAGCCATTCTTATGATGTTTGGTATAACAATTATCGTATTTTTTTAATACACGATTACCTTCAACTATATGTATACCCATTGTTGAATTCGGTAAATAAATGAGACAGCTTAATGCTTTCATTACAATAACGATGTATCATTAGAGCTTATGCACGTAACGACGTCCGATATGCAAATTATTGCACTTTCCTCTAATGTGCATTCAGTGTTGCCATTACAGAACAAACAAGCTGAGCACACTGAGAGGCAATTTATGGAATACATTATTTCGTATCATTGCGTTGCATTTTCCTTTAAGGTGGCCTGAGGTGAATTGTCTTCAACGAATTCAATTAATAGTTCCAAAAAAATATTGCATAACTAAACATTGGTATATACACATACATCTCTACTTTCTTATAGTATAAACCATACGCTTTCACACTTTCTTGTCCTTTAAAAGAGTTTTTAGCAAAATGAGACTTAATCCGAAAATTAATAAAACAGTATTAAAAAGCTGATTCTTATCGAATATATAATCACACTTGACCGCAAGCATTATTTGTAATTGTTTAAAAACTGAAGTTAATAACCGACACACAAATTTAAACTAATTTGAAATAATAGTGGCACATCACAGAAATTACTTTCCATTTGAGCATAAAGTCTCAACGTTGATCCAATAACAAACACACATCATGGTGTTAGTTCTGTACAATATTGTCTGATGTTAACTACACAAAATTTTATGATACTAATCTAATTAATGGATTAAATTATCATAACATAAATCGACACGTTCAACTATGGTTAAACAAAATGTCAAATTGTTTGTATCGAATGGCATAGCGCGTGTGAATTTATCAATCTGCATACATATACGTATGCGCGTGCGCGCGTGTGTATGTATTTATGGTTATAGAAAGAAATTAACGAAAACCATAAAATATTAATTATTTCGAAACATGAGTTTGCAGTTTCTTGTCAAAGAGAGTACTTTAATTTAGCACTTACTATTCGATATATATTTTTTTTCTGTTTCACACTAACGTCATTTTATTTTCGACAGTGTCAACCTGCACGTACTTATACCTTCGACGCATCGTCATAAGAAGAATCAATCACTTTTATCTGCTGTATTGAGATGATGTGCATCATATAGTTATACACCTGTCAATTTTATTCCTATTAATAACGCCAAAGTACTTATTTCTTGGATAATTTCACGAAAGGAAAAGGGATAGAAACTTATTCAACTGTTTAGTGTGTTCTTTAAATAAACAACGAAACAGTCAAACTATTCGATTTTCGTCCAATAATTTTTATATATCTTAATCGACAACAGGAAAATAGCGATATGTTTTTGACTTCATAATAGTAAAAAAGATAAATCAAAACAACGATGAAGAAAGTCATGGAGGATTTTGAACAAAATCTATTGTGTTTACTAAAATATAAATGGATTTAGAAAAATCTGTATATGTTGCAGAATTACACAAACAACTGTTAATGATAGGTATAGGAGCTCGTTCTGATGATACCTACCGCTTATGATAATTGCTTGAGCGACTAAATTTTGATATATTTTCAAAATTTTGAAATATTTTCAAAATTTGGTGGTCATTTTCTACAAAATGACTATTTCGTTGTTATTAAAAATTGTTTTAGAGTTTCTTATTACTAATTCTATGAAACCGTACGTCCCCTATAAGAAACAAAAATTTTGTTTTAATTATGTGTACACAACTTTTGTTGTATCCACATAATTCTACGCACATAAATACAAGATGCATATATTTATCACCCTGTTATATAATTACAATACGTAATTATCGCGTAATTTCAACATTTTCTTCATACATATCGATTATTACAAAACTCAAAGCTATCGCAACAGGTAGATCCAAACGTTTCCAATGGGACCATTGCAAAAGGTATTCGACTACTCACCGTATCAGCTCACCGAGTCAATAAGTCAGAAGTACTTATCTATTAACACAAATCCAGATTTAACTTGTGGACTTTCGCCCACAGATGTACGTATCGGACTGAGATATTTAAGCTTTGAAATTCGATTAGATTGAATAAATATTGTACCTCGAGTGACCTCGACGTCGACGATCGGGGATTTCAGACGGATTAATGTTATGACCCTTCAAAATAAAATGGACGTTATGGGCGAATATATAAGGGATATAATTTTATGTAAATGCCTTATTGTAAAGTAATTAATCTACTCGTGCCATGCCTGGAAAAGCATGTTAAACCGCCGGCGCGGGACATGGTCGTCGGTGACCACCGACGTTAGCGACACCGAGCCGCGCCCGAATAGCGTAGGACGCCCGAAGTCCTAGTCCTTCGATCCGAAATGAAAAGACTGCGAAAGAGCCTCCTCAGGAGCATTGTGAGAAAAAATAACACAAAAAAAAAACAGAATATATGTACAGTAAACACTTTTAATAAATTTCTTTAGTTGACTTTTTTTCTATTCTATTCGTTTAAGTTTAAACTTTTTGTAATTATAAATGTAATTTATCATTAAGAAAACTACTGTGTCTCGTCTGTACGCACGTGACGAAATAGTAACTAGTGACCTATAAAATTAATCAAGCTCCGTTATCATATCAATTATTAAATTTCGGGTATATTGTCAACATAAACAATCAATCACGTAGATTTCAAAGCATCTACCAAGATTTAAATAGAAATCGATGTCGGCCCGAACAGTGTTCATAAATTAACTCTCATCCGTGTGGACTTGAAATCAGTTCCGTCTCATTGGATTGTGGGGAACGATGGCTGCCGTGCACGATCTCAGGTTCCCAGTCCTGATGTGCACATCAATGGCTGTTCCGCTCCTGTACCGATTGGTTTCGTTTTAAATTCCAATCACGATCCTGATGTTTTTTTTATATGGAACATACCATTCGTTTGTATAACCTGTAAGCCTTAAAATATAAAAAAATTGTTCGACGCCAGATTTTGCAAAAAAACTATACAAAGTGGCGAACTTTTTGCCGACTTCAAAAAAAGGAGGAAGTTCTGTGTTCGCCTTCATGTATTTTTTGTTGCGTACGCTCAGCGATAACTTCGTCAATTGTAGACCAATGTCGTTTTTTTTTTTGGTTAAATATATACGCTTGTGGGATTTCAGGGAAATCAAAGAATACCCTCAAATATTATACGCACGTATAGTGTGTTTAAGCTCTTTTTCGTGGTTATTCAAGTTGTTTTTGGAGTCGGTTCTAGCTAAAGAAAAAACAAACAATTCTCCTAAAAAGGTGATCTCCTTTTCTCTTTGATTCAATATTTAACGTTTCAAATACATGTTTGTAGATTATATGTTCTTTTGTCCTGCTTTAATTGGAACCGACTCTAAAAACAATTAATTAATTGCCTTTGAAGTCTATTTTAACTATTATTTAAGTAGGTATTTAAAGGCAAGTTTTTTTTTTATTTATTTTATTTCACATTTTTGTTATCGATTAATTACAATTTTATAGTACCTTTAGTCACTTTGTGCGTGGATTTAGCCATGATTTATAAAATTCGCTAGGCATATCCTTTATTTTTGTACTGAGCAATTGTAAAAGCAGTTCAAATATATTGTTCGCTGGTAATCATTCCAGGGTCTTCACATTCTTAATTATTCTTTTACAAACTTTATGTTCTTATTCTTCATAATACAAAAAAAATCACAATCCGCCCACAATCGACCAAAATATAACTGAACATATATAAAAAAACATACAGACTGACATACAACCTCCACCTTTATTTGAAGTCGGTTCAAAACCATTTATAGCCAGCGTGCATCTCATTGCAACTCCGATGAGCCCAAATATGGCTAGAATACATTATTTCATTACGGTGTTCCGGTGCTTACCTTCTGGCTTTATAATCTGGCTTTTTATTTAAAAATATATATTGTTTATAGAACTTATTTAGCTTTTACACAGTCGGATTTATGTTAATTATTTATCTTTATTTAATACTTTTCAGTATTTCAGCTATTTTGTTTTATGTTTGTATACGTCCTTAAACAAGTAAATAACATAATACCGAACACTAGTGCATCGAGACAAAGGTACCAAACCTAAACATGTTGTGTTGAGAACGAAACTTAAACGAAACCACGAAAATCTTAACACCGCAGGCATGCGTTTATAATTTTTTTAAGGGGCAAACGAGCACATGTGCCATTAGAGAGTGGGTGATTACCGTCGCCCACGTACATCCGCAACCCCAACGCAGTCACTAGTGCGCTGCCGGCCTTATGCGCTAAAATTTAACACCACATTTATGTCCACATAAATAGACCAATTTGTTACTTGCGTTGCGTCGTCTGTCCCCCGTTATGCGGTAATACCTACATATTTTAATAGCGCTTTAAAATTCTACCACGTCAAAAATTTTTAACTTTCCTAAAATTTAATTATGCAGCGGTCTTTTAAAAATACTCACATTTACACTTCTCTTAATAGGCCCGAAATGACATGTAATCAAATGATTTATTTTTAAGGATTTATCATGTCATTATGAATCAATTTTCGTTATATAAATTGTATAAGTTTTAGTAATTACATTTTAAAATCCCTTACTTCTATATTGTATTTTATAAATTTAAAAGAAAGAAAAGGCTCAACTGCGAATTTGGCTCACTCTAGAAAGTTTCCGTACCACTACATTTTTAAAAGGAGTTTAGTGAAACACCAAAGAGATTTTATTCCAATCTGTGATTATTCGTAAAAGTCTCTAAAGTGGTAGGCGCAGGAACAAATTGGCGCTATTGCGACTCGCACTTGGCCGCTTTTAGTTATTTGTTATTTTACTTGAGAGAATACATATAGTTGTACAAGTTAGATGTTTGTATGTATTTGTTGAAATTATAAGAAAATTTAAATTAATTAGGTAACACTATTTTTAGTTCACATTTTTGCCAAAAGGTGGCACCCGTGTATGTACTGTGGTTTTTAGTATTCGTTTTCTTACCTTCAATGTGCATCGCTATATATAAATAAAATATATAAAACAAGAAAACATTGTTTATAGAAATCCTATCCCATAAATAAAATAGGTTATGGGCCCAGGACACTGCTAAATAAAAAAAAAAAAAGGTAAAGAAAAAGTGAAGTGACATTCCGTTCTAGAATTTCTGATAGTCATTGACTGATAGATAACCTCAAAAATGGATCCCGCACGGTCAATGAATCTAGAAAGATTTGATGGAAATAACTTTAGGCAGTGGAAATTTCAAATCAAATGTGCCTTAAAGGCAAAGGGAATCGATATTTCTATACCGAAACCAGAAATAAATAGCACCGAGTGGTTAAAAATGATGGCATGGCGATGTTCATCATAACCTCTTCGATGGATTTCAAGCAAATTACCTTGATAGAAAACTGTGAAACTGCTAAAGAAATAATGGAAAACTTGAATCTATTTACGAACAAAAGAGTGAACTATGTAAAATGCTGATTCATGAAAAGTTCTATCAATACAAAATGTCTGAAAATGACAGTGTAGCACAACATATCTCGAAAGTGGAAAATCTAGCAAAACAGCTGAAAGAAAGTGGCGAGAGTGTAAGTGAAATGGCCATTATAACAAAATAATTGGAACATTGCCCCTGAAGTATAGGTCAATACGTCAAGCATGGATGTCATTAGACCCCACACAACAAACTCTCAATAATTTGACTGCCCGTCTTTTGGATGAAGAATCGAGTTTAGCATCTGTAGAAGAACAAGAAACAGCCCTTCTTGTTGTCAATAAAGGTTGGAAGAATGTGCCAAAGCAGAATGGGCCAAGATCATGTGGGAGCGGTACAAGTCAAAACAAAACTACTAAACATAGATTTGAGTGTTACAATTGTGGAAAGCGTGGCCATTTTTCTAAGGAGTGTCGTTTTCCAAAACAGAACAAACCAAGAAAACATCTGAAAGAATCTTCAGACATGTTGGCATTTAATGTCGAAATCAGTTCCTATAATACAGAAGAAAATGCTTGGATCATGGATAGTGGCGCCTCTGCCCACATGACATTTAGAAAAGATTTCTTTGTAGAGTTACTTAAATGCAGCGAGAAATCATTGACATTGGGAAACAAGCAATCGGTAGAAGTCTCTGGCATTGGTAAAGTGTTGATAAAGAGATATGTCAATGGACAGTGGGAAACCAGTGAACTGCATGGGGTATTGTATGTCCCAAATTTGAGAAGAAACTTATTTTCAGAAGGTGTTATTATACGAAAAGGTTACACTATTATGAAGAAAGATTCAAATGCTTCGATTTATAAAGACAAAAAAAATGGTAATGAGTGCCAAAATCACAGAAAACAATTTATATGAGTTGAATATAAAAACAATAATTCCTGATACTTGCAACTTGGTTCAAAATAATCAAAGTGATATCAAAACGTGGCATGAGCGACTGGGACATATTAACCTAAAAGAAATCAAAAGTATGTGTGCCAATAATGTTGTTGAAGGATTAAAAAATTAATGAAATTGATGAAAAGAGTTTTGTTTGCGAAGCATGTGCATACGGAAAACAATGCAGGTTTCCATTTCGTAAATCTGTAAGAGGTGAAGGACTACAGCCTGGTGACTTAATCTACAGCGATGTCTGTGGACCAATGAGTCACACATCAGTTCAAGGGATGAGATATTTTGTGTTATTTAAAGACGCAGCTACAAGTCACAGGCATGTATATTTTATTAAAAATAAAAGTGATGTTCTGGAAGTTTTCAAGAAATATAATTGTATTGTAAAAATAAATACATGCACAATATCAGAATCTTACACACAGATAATGGAAGAGAATACGTTAACAAAGTTTTAAAGAATATTTGGACAAAGAGGGTATAGTACATGAGCTCACTGCCCCATACACTCCAGAACAAAATGGGCGTGCAGAAAGAGATTAGAACCATAGTGGAGAGTGCTCGCTCCATGTTATATGCAAGAGATCTGCCACTGGACCTGTGGGCAGAAGCTGTGAACTGTGCAGTTTACATATTGAATAGAACATCTTCTAGCCAAACCCCAGGTAAGACACCATATGAATTATGGAACGGAACGAAACCAGAATTGGGTCATTTGAAGGTGTTCGGCAGTATTGGATATGTCCATGTTCCAGATCAATTAAGAACAAAATTGGAAAAGAAGAGTGAGAAAATGCTGCTGATTGGTTATGACAACACCAATTACAGAATGTATGACATGAATAAAAAGACAATTAAAATTTCAAGAAATGTGATTTTCGATGAACATCAAGTTCCAGAAGTAAGAAAGAATATTACACAAATATGTACTATTGATGATAATGAAGAGACAACAATACAAAATAATGAAACTGAAGTAAGAAATATGGATGAAACATTAATTAAAACTACAGTGTCAGAGTCTGATGACAGCTTGTTGAGTTGCAACAATGATGATCCAACATATGAGCCATCACAAGAAATAGAAGATATAATGTCACACCGGAACATAACTTTGAGGCCAAGAAATAATAGACGTTTTGAAGCTAATCTAGTTGAATTGTCATTGCCTCAGACATATGATGAAGCTTTGCAGAGTCCACAGAAATATGAATGGTCTCAAGCCATTAAAGAAGAATTATCTGCACATAAAGAAAACAACACCTGGAATGCGGTACCAAGAGCTGGTCAACGAACTCTTACAACAAAATGGGTTTTCACAATTAAGAAGGGTGAGAATAATGAAGCACGTTACAAGGCTCGCTTATGTGCACGTGGGTTCACTCAGATTAAAGATGTGGATTATCAAGAAATATTCTCTCCAACAACGAGGTATGACTCTATAAGAATTATTCTTTCTATTGCAGCAAAGCATAAGTTAGAAATACAACAATTTGATGTGAAAACTGCCTTTCTTAATGGGCATCTTCAAGAAAATATTTTTATAGAAGTACCTGAGGGTGTATCTGTATCTTTAAATAAAAGTCATGTGTTAAAGTTAAATAAATCTCTGTATGGGTTAAAACAGGCTTCTCGTTGTTGGAACAAAAGGTTCACCGAGTTTTGATGAAATATGGTTTTGTACAATCTCAGGCTGATAATTGTATTTTTATAGGGATTTTAATGAAATCAAAGTATTTTTAATTATTTATGTAGACGATGCTCTTATCATATCTTCAAATAAACAACTCATACAAGAGATAATAGAATATTTGGAACAAGCTTTTAAAATAAAAGTTTTACAATTGAAACATTTTGTCGGTATGGAAATTAAAAATAAATGATTGTATCTATATTCACCAAAGGGGTTACATAGACCATATAATTGAGAAATTTTGTATGACAAATGCAAATCCAACTAGTACTCCTGCAGATATAAATGTCATTATAACAAAGAATGTTGATGAAAATATTGTGAAGTTTCCATATAGAGAAGCCATTGGTTCATTACTATTTTTGTGTTCTGTTTCAAGGCCTGACATATCATTTGCTGTAAATGTATTAAGTAGATATGTAAACAATCCAAGTCAGCAACATGTTAATGCTGTGAAGCGTATAATTAGATACTTAATTAATACTAAACATTTATGTATAAAGTATGGAGAAAGTAATGGTTTAATTGGTTATTCTGATTCTGATTTTGCAAGCGATGTTGATACTCGTAAGTCTACAACTGGTTATATTTTTATCATGAATGATGGTCCAATTACCTGGTCCAGCCAAAACAAAAGACCATTGCTCTCTCACAACTGAAGCAGAGTTTGTGGCTTCATGCGAAACTGCCAAAGAAATACTGTGGTTACAGCAACTATTATTAGAATTAGGTGAAAGTTGTGAATGTGTAACTATGTATGTTGATAATCAGAGTGCCATAAAACTGATTAACAATCCTGTTTATCATAAAAGAACCAAACACATAGATGTCAAGTATAATTTTATTAGAGAAAAGTTGAGTTGGGTCTGATTAAAATTAATTATGTTCCTAGTGAAAATCAATTAGCAGATATTTTAACCAAAGCATTACCCACTCAAACTTTTACCTATTTGAGGGATCAGATTTTGTTTAATAATTGTTAAGTTTCCTTATTTAGTTTTTGAAGAGAGTTAAATTTTGTGGGAGTGTTGAAATTATAAGAAAATTTAAATTAATTAGGTAACACTATTTTTAGTTCACATTTTTGCCAAAAGGTGGCACCCGTGTATGTACTGTGGTTTTTAGTATTCGTTTTCTTACCTTCAATGTGCATCGCTATATATAAATAAAATATATAAAACAAGAAAACATTGTTTATAGAAATCCTATCCCATAAATAAAATAGTATTGCCATTATTAAGATCAAGTAAAAAGCGGTGAATATAACATGTTTCCTGAGTAGGGAACTCCTTTGACTTTTAACTTTATTTTATTTTTATATTTTTTTATTGTAGCGGCTATAGGTGTAATACACATTCTGTTAAAATTTCAAATATCTACTTTGCGATGCGATAAATATAGTCCTACGACAGACGAATGTACAGACAGCGGAGCCTTAGTAATAGGTTCCCGTGGGCACACTAAGAGTATAAAACCCTTAAAACAAGATTCAAACCATTTATTATGGTATCCAAAATTCGCTACGTTATTATTTTCTATGTTCAAATACAGACTGCCACGACGAATCCAATCCTACCTTGCAACCCTCGTGACTAACTTCACAGCGGCAAAGTTTCGTGCATTGTACTCTACCTTCTCTATCTAAGTAGCATATTTTACATACATGTGTCTTGTTTATTCTTACACTTATCTTAAAAACAATATACAGGTGACAGGCGGGGTTTTAGCGCTATGACGCAAATAAAACGACAGTTAATTTTTATATTTTCACTTTAGCTTTGTATTCGTTTATACGTCATTATTTTATTTTTGTGACTACCTTTCAAAAATGAATTGATATTTATTATTTTTTATCGGAGAGAACACTGTTAATATCTATTTGAAATACATTAATTACACTCACCATGATTTTAATATGATAGGAATTTCGTAATAAATTAGGAATTTTCTATAAATTTGAGTAGGAAATAGGCTGTAATAGACGGATAGTCACATACTGTAAATAATGATACTGTTAATATATCGCTTTTTTTTCAACAAGTGTACGAACCCTTATATAGTAACATAAATCAATCAATAAAAATACATGTATGTATACTTAATTATGAGAGTCGTTGACTTAAATGTTACGTTTTGATGTACAATTTATAAATAGTTGAATAATTAAAAAAAATCTCCTAGCTATAGTAAAAAAAACCTAATAATTAAGTCAATTAATGACACTTTCTTAAAATATATCACGTTTAGAATAATGGCTATATCACATTTAGAATAAAATTAAAATTTTTTCAATTTTATTTCAGTCGAAATACAGGTGAACCGTTAAAAAACTTATTCAGATGTATATTTTTTGATACATTCTTTACAATATATTGTGCAATTATTTTATTTGTAATAACAAAAAGTGTGAGTATTATTAAATTTCAAATACCTAATCGAACAGAAATTTCGCAATGAATTGGAAAACATTTTGTGGTTGCTAGGCTGGCAGTGTTAATACTTAACTGAATAGATTTCAGTTCTCTGCTCGGTCATTATGGTTATATTATTGAGCTTTGAAAGCTCAACAACTCGTACATATCCACACTTTGAAGTTTTGTGAACTCAAAGATAGAGGCAAGTTTTGTGGTTGGGCTACGGGATCAGTTGTTACCCAGACTGTTTATATTGTCATGGAATATTTTATGTACTCTGGTATATTTATATTAATGTTGCAATTCTTGATAGATAAACTTAATGAGAATCCCTTGGTATTCCTCCTTCAAATTAACCAACACCTCGAGTAGTTGTCACTTAGTTTTCTATAAGAATTTATTATGTCATTTTTTGTGGAATGAATCCACATTCATAATTTAAGAACGAATCCCACTATTATCTTTGGATCAATTTTCGGCCCATGTACGATGAACAGCGATAATAACAAAACAAAAAAAGGATGTTTTTTAATTAGTTCGGGGACTTAAAAATTTTGCATAATTAATATGGTTCACTAATGCCAACCACTAATTTCGTCTCATGGCTGGATGTCGTGTGGAGAGCATATCGTGACTTAGAATACGCTATAACTTCACAACCTCATTTCTTCATAGAGAAGCAGGAAAGCTCGCCGCTGGCCCTAACGGGAGTAAGGCAAACGGAAATTAGTCACGTATGACGACAACATAATTTGTTATTTTTCGTTAGCGACGCCCCCACCTTCAAGCCTAGGACCGACGCCTGCGTACGCGGCGCGCTCGGTTCCTATATAAATGTTAGACTGCATTAGCATTATTTCTAATAGAACACTATGACGGCGACAGACTTTTCTATTTCTATATGCATTTCTTGTCGATCGCAATTACAAGTTAGGAATCTTAATTTGTAAGTGCGTTCAATAAGAAATGCATAGAAATAAAAAATATTAGCAATATAGCAAGCAGTCGTAATAATAATGATCGCACGTGAATGTACCACACTTATTTAAATACTTATTTTATGCAGTTATTTGCGATGGTCGCCATACTTCAGTATTTCAATTCAAGAAAAGCGCGGGCTTCATCATCTATCGCAACTATTGAGAGTGAGATTGTTACTCAACCTAATAGCCGGGTGATAGCGGCGCCTGCGATTGCCGTTAGACGCAACGGCCACGTCATAGCAATGAGATGACCCTCATTCGGATCGTGGATCTACCCATCGCTTTTATAGGGCATAGTACGGCAACTTATCTGATGACGACTTATCTGATGTCGACTAAACAACTCAAAGCACGACAAAGCGCGCTTAATCCGATATTGTGCAAACTTTCAAATACCTTTCTTACACTACTTAGACAATTATTGACATTAAATCATAGACATGCATTTGACTTTCGTATGATAAATTTCAATAATTGAACATCCATGAAAAAGTAAACTATGGCCTTATTTATTCATTTAATTTTATAGAGTTTTTATTTTTAAAAATCCCAATTTTAAAAATAGTACTTGTCATGAGGATATGTTAAAAGTATAATTTACTACTTAAATTTTGGAAAATAGATTGGAAAATTATTTTCCAAACTTTTCTCTATATTATAGCCCTGTAAATAAAATTATGAAAATCATTATTTTATATATGTATAATAATTTAATAGCAAATTGAATTTCCACATCGACGAACGATTTTACGAGTATATTTCACAAATGTGCAAGAGTCACCGGTGTGTGATAACAATCTTTTTCATTCAAGACTGTTTATGGAAGTGAATAACCATAATGAACATGCGGGCCGAGTGCACACTGAGTGTAAGGGGTGTGATCAACCTTCTTCTAAGGTTAAGGGAAATAAAGAATTATTTCATAAAATAATTGATATTAAAAATATTACTTAAAATGCCTCTCATCTTTATAAGAAGTGATTCTCTATTATACAATTCCTTATCTATAAAAAATTGATAAAACAATACGGGAATTCTAAACATTTCGCATGTTTAATTCGAATAGATAGTTACTAGTACTTAATAATAATAATAATAACTTTGTATAATAATAGTAATATCGACACAGCACCGTCTGGTCCCATACAAAGAGGATTATACTGTTAGCACCAGATAGTTGATGTAATACGTACTTTTTATATAAATATATACATATAATACGTAGAAACACGCAGATTCAAGACAAACGCTAATTTTTAATCAAACAAATGTCCTGTGCGGTAACCGAACGCACGCCCTCAGCGCAGCAGATCAGGCAACCTATGCACATATGTTTGAATCGTTAATGATGAGGCGGATAAAACGAACGACATCATTTTAGTGCGCCGAGCCCGCCATAGTTTAAAATGTTTTTCCGATCCTAACTTTAACATCTGAAACGGCACCCACTCGGTACCCGAAGCACGGGGACCTGCGAGAAGGATAACAATGTCACTTTATTGGTTCCGGACGGTCACCCGTCCAATTATAAATCCTTTGATTCGACCGGCTTCAATAGAATTACGACAGTTTGTTTGAGTTAAATTAAGAATCATTACAATCCACAGTGGATTCAAATTAAGCCCCTCGACAACTCCCAACTACGGTTGAAATAATAGTGATCATTGAAAGGCTTCTAATTAAGCTTATGTAACTAAAGCAACACTAAAAGTTCCTTTTAGTTTCGGTCGCTACATTCGCGACAAAAGGTGCTGGTCGCGAGAGCGGGACGAATTCAATTTGGCCTCAAAAACAGTGAACAATAAACAATAAATAACTCATTGTAATTCCTCTATCACTAACAAACTTTAAAAACGAAGGATGATAGATTGAATTAAAAAAAAAATGTCAGCTCCGACGCACGAATGGAGTTTACTGCTTTAAGATGATATCGTACATATAGATTAGTATAATGGTAAATTAAAATATCTATTATATTATTCAAAGCATAATACACAATTCATTTATTTATTTATGTTAATAGTAAAACAACTAATTCGTCATTTAAAATATTGAAAATAATTATGTTATACAATAAAATTTTTAGTAAGATTGATTTTCTCTATCATTGACGTTATCTTGCGTAATTTTATCACGGAACAATAGCGGTATCATTAAACACTGAAACAATTGGTTTATGGTAACTAAAATATGATACATGAATGCCGGAAGATACATGTGTGATAAATCGTGAAAAATCGCATCAATAGTTTGTACCATATCTAGTTGTCCCTGATTTCTGTCAGAAATTAAATTTAAGTTCAGTTCATCTTTCAAATTGTACTAAACGAAACCATCTTCTTTATTAAAATCAATATGAAATCTCCACCAAATTATAAGAGGTATTTGTCCCATTCTGATTGATTGAAATGTAAACAGTAACCATGACGATTTATTTATTTCAGTAACCATGACGATAGCGTGACGTCATTTATCTAACACTTGATCTTACTCCCATAAAATTCCATACCCCGGGCCTAAATATGAAATCGATTCTTAAGGAGTTAACTCCAAAAAAAACCTTTTAAACGCTTTATTAAAGTAGATATCTGATTATTAAACCTTTTATTTTACTATTCCATGGAATACGAATTAAACGAATTAACAGATTGAAGGCGGTAAAAATTATCTTACTGTTTAATACTTAAAATCGGTGTTCAAGATTGACACTAAAACTAAATCTTATTTTATTTCAATTCCTACATCAAAAATGTATAAAGCATATTATGATTTTATTCTAATGTTTGCCGGAAATGTAAATAAATACGTGTCTTAAATATCAATGTTTTGACTTTCTTTGAACAGTAAATTTCTAATGTAAAAGTACTTTGTCCCAGTTAGACAAAAGTGTTAATATTGCATTAATAATTCAGACTTAACATCGCTCAAAGTTCATTAGGAACGGGCCGTGCGAGCCGACTCGCACGGTTAGCGTTTCGTACCAGAATTATTGGACGTAAATACTAATTGAACGCATATTTTAATGTAATTTTCACTACACGACAAGGCATGTCCTTAAGAATATTACACAGCGCCATTTAGCGGAGAATCGAATACAATTGTGGCTAATTTGCCTCCTGGATGAATTTTATTTTATCACTAGCTTTCGCCCGCAGCTCCGCCCACTTGGATATAAAACGAATACCTACATGTTTTACATCGACCGATGACGACTTGTCCATCATCATCTCGACCCACATCCTGCATGAGAGACTAAGCTGTGATTCAAAACCACACAGACACGAAATTCTAAAAAGATTTCCTATAATCAGTTACAGTGCCTAGTTTTAAATACTTGTGCATCTAACTTGGCTTGTAGTCGGTGTATGAAGATGAAACATGAAACGACACAATCTATTTTTAAGTTAGATCTCCGACGACACACCCGTGAAAACCGCATTTGGTTCTGTGTAAACGGTTTTGCTTGATGCGCAAACGAACGAACACACGAACACAATGAAAAATGAATTCTAAACGAACCCTTTCGGCCTCTTCTGCACTTGTAAAGACCTCCCACACTAGTTTTTCATTAATATTTCCCAAGTACAGACATCATTGGTCACAGGTTTAGTACATATATATATATATATATATATATATATATATATATATATATATATATATATATATCTGTACTAAACCTGTGACAGATATATATATAATTATGAATTATTATTATATAAGTTAAGAATTAAACTTTTAGATATTATTCCTTCAATGTATATTCCTAGGACTGCACTGTCAAAACGGAAAGTGATAATTATATTACCAACCCCGAAACTTAATTAATGAACGTTTTTTAGGGCTCCGTATCTCAAATGAAGAAACGGAACCCTTATAGGATCACTTTATTGTCCGTCTGTCTCTCTATCAATATCCTTTTTTCCAGGAAAACATAGAGATATCAAGCTGCAATTCATAATAAATACTCAAGTCTACTGTCCCTTAGAGCTGTTAAAAAATCAAACTTCTAAGCCAACACAAGCAAAAGATACAGCCGTTTATGCCGCAAATTTTCGACACCCGCAATGGAATCAAAATCTACAGGGTACTTTACGTAAACTCAGAATCTTGGAATTTGGTACGAAGCAACGTCTTATAGCACAGATAAATGAAAAATTACGAAAATCATAAATTTTTAGGTACATCATATAATAAAAATATTTTTAATAATTTTAAACTGACTACATCTTTCCTCATGAACGCGTAGAAGTATTAAATTGTAATTCATATCAAATACTCAGATCTATAATATCTTTAATCTTCATAGATTAAAGTTATTATAGATCTGAGATAGATTTTGTTATCAAAATCAAAATTCTATGTCAACGCAATCAAAAAAAACAGCAATTTAAGCCGCATATTTTGAAACTCGCAACTACTCGCAAGGGAATCAAAACCTAAAGGGTACTTCCAGTCGACCTAGAACATGGAAACTTTGGCATAAATTAACGTTTTATAGTATACACAAAGGAAAAACCTTAAATTTTTAGTTACAACACAAATATACTTTTTTTTTTAATAATTATAAACTTATTACTCTTTTCCTCATAAACGCTTAGAGGTATCAAGTTACCGCATTGACCGCGGCTTATCTCTAAGTATGGGGAAGGGACAATATTTCATCGCGTACCTACGTCGCAATATTATGGACGCCGTGACGGATGGATCATGTAAAAGATATCATTTAAATGACCCAAGCGCTGCAAACGGCCATTGTGAATGCTTGCATTTTGAAATGTTTAATGTCAGAGTGATAACTGTCACCATAGGTCATATAGGTATATATAGGTCACCACAGTGTCGAATTAATGTTGCAATAGAATGCATAAATACAACAATATACCTCAATAGGTATACTTCATGTTCTCGTCTGATTGTTGTGGGAGACTTCAATATCGATTTTAGATTGAATCCCCAAAATGGAATTTCCACATATTTTTCCTCCATAAGCATGTTTTCGTTAATATACACTAGCACTACAAGAAGTAGTACAACTATAGAAAACGTTTTTTCGAACTTCAATGTTCAATGTGGTACTATTCATACCTTTTTCAGTCACAATTTACAGATCTGGTTCAAATTTAATACTTAATTAATATCATAGAACCAGATTTCTAAATAGAGACTAAAAAACCTTTTAAATAAATAACTTTATTTAAAAGTTTAATAATAAATAACTTAAGAACTTTCTGAGACTGCTGCAAGGCTAATGTGGATATTTCAGTTGTATTATAAAATAAATGATATGCGTTAATATAACATAAAGAATTACTGAAACGATAAAGAGACCTTTGTCTTAAATTTATGTTCCTCCACCTTTCCACATTGTAATGTTATGGATTTCATTTTGCAGTAAAAACACCATAACTATAACTCGATTGTCGTGATGGGTGAACTTTTACTTATATACCTACGGGTTTGTACGGAACCCTCGGTGCGCGAGTCCGATTCGCCGGCCGGTTTTTCTTTTTTTAATCACGTAGAGTTGCCACGCTTGACTAACGGTCGACCATAAAGTCTGTCGTCGACTTCGACGTTTGCCGACGACTTTGTATAGCTAGAAGCGGTGCCAAAGAAAGGACTGATCACGCATTAATTTCGGCGAAGGAAATGGAACTGTATATATATAGCAAGCGTCCCACAAGAAAGCAACCTCCTTCTGCCTTTTTTGTGGGACGCCTGCCCGTATGCGTGGAATGCGTTATAAATTTCTGAAACTGGCCACTTACATAAAAAATATTTATAAATAATTATTACATTTGGAAATGGAACTTTTTGGCTGTAGAATACAGTAGGTTTCATCTAACAATCAATTGTTTTTAAATTGGGGTGTCATTTTTAAAAATTACGTGTCGTTCATCATTGTGAATTTAAGTCGTGAAAATTTTCGTAGTATGACTTTTCTACGATTCTAAGAGTAATTTTAGACCTCAACAGAGCCTCGCTCGGTTTTAAACTGCTTTCGGTGATGAAGGCGACTATTTATAACTGGTTTGCAGAATTCAAGCGCGGTCGTTAAAATTTCAATGACGAATGTCATGATAATCGCCCATCCACCGCCGTGAATGACAAAATCAACTGATGTTGTGCTCCGTATGATCGAAACGGACAGGCATGTGCCTACCATGAGAATCGGGCGTCCTTAGGCATAGGCATGAGTCAAATACAATCACTTCTACATTTGGGTATGAAAAAACTGTGCTCGCGATTGATATCAAATAATTTGATTTATTCTTAAAAACGGATCACGTCACTATGCCATGCTCACTAGATTCAAGGCGTCAAATTTGGTGTAGGACGTAATAACAGGTGATGAAACATAGTTTTATTGCTACGACCCCAAAAGAAAGCAGCAATCGACCGTATGAGTCCATCGACATGAGCTGAAATCAACCAAAGTAGCGCGCGAGCGAAGTGCCTCTCAACGGGTAATTACTTCTTTTTTTTTTGATAAAACTGGAGAAATGGCTACTTTTGCTTTGGAGAATTGTCGTATCATGAACAATGATTGGTACACGACCATTTATTTGCCGAAGTTATTGACGAACTCCTTAAAAATAACCATAAACGTCGTATGATCTTGCACCAAGACAATTCCAGTTATCACACGGCCAAACATACAAATATAACTTTTGAGGGAGAAAAATGTAGAACTTATGAGCAATCATACATATAGTCCCTACCTGAAACCTTGTGACTTTTTTTATTAGTAAAGATTAAAATCCATATACTTGGTCAACAAGAAGCTGTAGAAGAATATGAAAAACAAGTTTCCGAAGTCACCAGGAAGGAGTGGCATAAATGTTTTCAAAATTGGTTTATTGATATGAAAAAATGCATTTATGCTAATAGAGAATATTTTGAGGAACAATAAATTCATTTTTGTTAATGCTTATTAATTACTGCCCCTCTGTCATCTCCCGTTTTCAATTCTGATACCAGTCATATCTGGAATTCTCTTCCTCATAATCCCATCCCCACTCGTTCTGGACCATAGTCCTGTTCTCAATTTTGTACTCCGTCCCGCTTTCAATTCCGATTTCGTTACCAATCACAGTTCTAATTTAAACGAAGGAGGGGATCGGTATAAATATAAAATATAGGCTATATGACATGAATGAATTTTTCTAATTGTTGATTACTTCGGTTTAGTAATACAAATAAGCGGTGAAACCGCGAATTTTTTTAAAGACCTTTCCGGGCTTGCATACAATATTTCATCAAAGTTTCATAGTAATCGGATCAATGGTTTGGTTACACATAGAGGACGAGCATACATCGATTTTTATTTATATAGACAGCTATCGACCGCGACTCCTCCCTTGTGAACACAAAATGATTTGCTACATTTTTTATATTGTGTCCATCGTGATTACGATATCGTTCCAAGTCCTTGATTTCAGTTAGATGTAATCTCGACTTCGATTTTGCTCATGATCTCGATTCAGGTACCACTTTTGATTCAATTCTTCTAAATTATCCCACTTTAAAGGTTCCTTATTTCACGAGAAACCCTGAAAATTATCGCAATGAAAAGTACCCTAAATGTGGTCCAGCAAACTCCTTTACCTTCCAGTGGGAGATGCATCATGATCCGTCCGCGTTAAGCCGTCCGAAGATAGCTCGGACAAACAAACAGACACATACGAAGGGTTATTTTCTTTTATACAGACCTTGTCCTGACAACAACAAAGCCAACATAAAAAACAATTATCCAATTTGATGCAGTCGTTCGGAAGTGATGCATATACATACATTTTGGCTATACACTTTCATATATATATAGATAGAACTGATTACTTAACTGTTTTCCGTTTAAGTCCTTTTCACTCGAGAACCGCTTATCCGACTTAAAAGTTATTTCGTTAGATGAAGTAACTCACGAAATAAGCAGTAACGATAATTGTGTATCGAATTGGAAAAAAACACTTTTGGAACGCTCAAATGGCCTATGCTGAGTGAAACGTAAGTGATGTATCAGTTTAATGTACTGCATAATTCGATCTTAAAAATACCTACAAAAATAACCACGACGACATGTCTATCTTCTGAGGATGACCCGTAACAGATAATTTAGTCTTTAAAATGAAATAGGCGATCGGCGGCCGCGACCGCGGAGGGAGGCGTTCTCGCGCTACATGTGTATAAAAATAATGAGTATTGTAACTTTACGCACTATTGAAACGAGACTAATGTGTTGATTTTGTGCCATATATTACAACTAAATTAACAATCAATGGGTAGTTTTAGATATCGTTATTATCGACGGAGTTCCGGACCTTGATTGATAAAGAGATCGCTTGATATAAAAAAAAATGGAGGAATTCATCCTATGTCTATCCGAGCAAAGCCGTGGATGGAGCTAGTTATTGATGGCATAATATTAATAAACATATTAGGGGCTTACAAGTTGTCGTTTCCAAATGTCGGATTTATTATTTAATTATTTATCAATTGAATCAATTGAAAACAATTTAAAATGCAAGCGTGCATAATACACTTAAATACATAATGAACTGTCCAATGAATTGAAAATGCATATACTACTATTATTATTGAATAACCTAAAGGCAGACTTAATTGTCGATATATGTTTTATAGCATTGTCACGGTGTAAGGTGAACTAGAGATATTATAAAAAAATTAAATATTTTAAATGTGATGATGAATATTACTGCAGTAAGGATGGTTGTTAACCTAAAATTCTCCAATCAAGTATAAACGTTAAGCATTACGGATATCTACGTACACCAACGTGTGCTCATATGTCGATCAAACCACTAAAAATACACTAAAATAAGGATAATACGTATATTCTAGTCAAGAAGCATCCATCTTAATTCTTCATCTTCTCCGACATAAGCAAGTAGGACGAAGTCGTTTAAAGGGTAATCAATATAAATTACTTCATTGTTAGAAGGATGTACTTAAATTTCTTAAGGCATGTAATTTCCGCTTATACTTTAAAGCTTATTAAAAGCTTTGTTCAAAAGTATCATTTGAATCCTAACGGCGCGAGCGCCGCGGGACGATATTATTTTTATTATGGTTTTCAGCAATGCACTCATTAAGTTACAGTTATAAAAATCAAATCATAGCCTTGAAAAAACGAACCAAATCGCCACTCATAAAATATGATCGAAGTTGGAAATTAAATCATAAATAATATTTATGATTTCATTTCCAATTTCGATCCGATTGGAAGCTAGTATAATATATAATTATATTTATTAAATATAATTATATATGATACTAGTTTCCGGCCGCAGCTCCGCCCGCGTGGACAAAGAACGAAATCCTTCATGTTCTATATCGACCGATCATGATACTAATCGCTATCCTGTTCTCGATTCAGGATCGCATTTCCTCCTTTGGTTCCCAATTCGGTCTCGATATAAGTACATTCCGTTTCTGTTCCCGCTCTCAATCTCGATCCGGTTCGCAATTCTGATTTCGGAACTCATCCTCAAGCCAATTTCGATCGCGCACTCGATTATGATTTTAGTCCCACACACGATTTCGACCTTCATCCCGTTTTCGATCTCGCCTTTCGCGAATTTCCATTTCCTTCCCTCTTGCGATTTGATTTCCGCTACCGGTCAAAGTTCCGATTTGAACAAGGCTAAAACAAAGCCCAATATCGAAATGAAATTTAAGCTCGGGGATAATGTAGCTTTTTAAAAGTTTCAGAATTTTTGGAATCTGTAATTGCACAAAATATGCTGATTAAGCCGAGACGAAATTTCAAACGTCTGTTTTTTTAGGGGTCTTCTTAAAGGTGAACAAATTTTTAGAATTGGTATCAATGCTACAGACACGCAGACAAAATCTCGTTTAATTATGAGTTTTTTTTTTTTTGAAAGCTTCCCGTTCACGAGTACATCGAGAGTTTCGTTGTAATCGTATGAATGCCTTAGGCATGCAAAGACAACGTACAAAATACACTTATAATACAAAATGTACTTATTAAAAATATTCTACCACTTTGCAAATGTTACTACAATCAGTTTAACCTCTTAGAACATTAGCTCGGACACCCAAACAAACACTTTATCAACAGACACTTGACAAAAATTTACAATACAATACAAATACAGAATATAATGATGATGATACAGAGTAAAAATTTAGAAATAATATGCGTTAATTAGGTGTGTCATTGAATAAATAATTATAAAATATTCTAAATATATAGTTTCATGCATTAGTGTAGATATATAAATAAAAAGTATCCTAATTTATATTTTACTACTATTCAAAATTTGAATAAAATCTATTCAGCTGTTTCAGGATTAGCTTGAACAAACTTACAGACAGACCCTTTATCGAAATTATATATAGTGTGTCATTTGTGCAGTTACGTATTCCTACTGTATACCAATTTTCATTAAGATCGGTCAAATCGATCTTAAATTATAAAAATACGTATAATCTTAAAAATCGTAAAATTAGGATCAGTGAGTCATAAAAGGAATATTATCACAAAATCTGATAAAAATTGCATGTACAGAGAGACTATAAATTTGTATAGTAATATTAGTAAACGTAGCAGAAAGACCGCGCCGCGGGCGGTCGCAATTACAATTTTTACACAATTCCATTGGAATTCTGTCAAAAATAATTATTTCTGGAATATTTTCGACAGGAATCATACTATAATTATAATCGTAAATGACATCTATATATATATATATGTAAGCAAAGTTTGTTTTCTTTGTCCGAGGTAAACTCAAAAACTACTGAACCGATCGGCATGGGATCACGATCATTCGACGCGGAATTAATTGTAAGTGGTGTTAGGCTATCTATTTTTTTAATTTCATCAACCCTTTGCCACTTTTTTTTTTCAATTTATTTGTGTAATCATTTTTTCCTCCAACAAAAGACAAATCCGCTTTCGCGCGACACTGTTTTCTGGCTCATCATAGAGAAAAATATATATTACTACTCGCCGTTCCCGCCCATTTCGCCGGGCGAATGACATTATAGAATTTTTAAAAAGCGAATCATGGTTTGTTATAAGTGAAAATTATCCGCATGGAGCGCGCTATTTAAGTAGCTAAAAAATTAGGCAACGTGATGTTCGTAATTAATTTCTTCCTCTGAAGTAACAATTATTTTTTTACTGAGGTTATAATTAATTTTTTAAGCACATGCGGAAAACTAAAAAAAAATTAACCAACAAAGTGTTCAGGTACCCATAATGCGCAGAATTCGAACAGTTATTTATTTGAATTTTTTGTATTATTATTTTTTGTATTTTTTTTCAATTTTGAAATTTTTATTTTTTTTTTTGTTTTATTTTCTTTTTTTTATTTTGGTTCTTCATATATATTTTCGGGAACATAAAACAGAGCCGTTGGCACAACGGCAAAGGGGGTGAAACCTCGGAAATTAAATGGTGAATACACCAGGGGGTCGACGACGAAGCTATGCCCGTAGAGGCAGACAGCGCTGATTTCCACGACCTGAAAATTTTAAAAAAATCGACCATGTTATTATTAGAAAAATTTGGTAAGAGAAAGAATATGGTAAAATATGCGACAGACTTAATGATACTTCGTACAACCTATATCATTCCGTCTGCCGTATATTCAGCCACAATCATCTTACCATGTTTTCTTCAATGACATCCCTCAGCTCTCGCTGAGGGTCCGGGATCATGACAACATGGTCAAAGTCGGTCTGGCTAACATGAAGGCCAAAAGAAAAATGGTCCGTGAATAAAAATTCACGGTAACCAAATAGTTCCCGAACATGTCCTCTGAATCTGAAAAAAATTGTCAAATATTATTCAAAATATAAAATAATTAAACATAAATGTTAAATTTATAACACTTAAGATAGAGTCTTCCCTGCCGGAAGAACGGAGGTCCATTAAAACATTGCATAATTAATGCGGCACAATCGATGTTGCTTCTTTGCTTCTTTAAAATTTGCTTTGAGACTGTTTCATTTTGTTTAGATTGTTTTTTTTTTATTTATTTAATTTAAACGAATTTATGGAACGAAAACATTTAATATATATACATATATATTAGGGTGTGCCAAAATTCAATTTCTGTGAAGGACCTTTTAAAATCGGAATTTTGTGTTCCTCTTTTAATAGGAGCTGTATTTGGGCATTTGCTAAGATATTTTTGGGGGAGACAATTTATTTGACTTTAGTAAAAATTTTTAACAGGAGTTTTGTTTGGGCATTTCCGCTGAAGTTTTAAAACTTTACCGGAAGTGCCCATCTAAAACTCCCATTAAAAAATGTATTTTATGAATATTAAATCTGCATTTCCGAGTAAAAAAATTTGTGTTAAATTTCAAGGCTAGCCTAAAATGTAGATTTTAAACGTAATCGGTAATATTCACCCAGCGAAGCAAGCGGGCGGGTAACAGCTAGTCATTCATATATGTAAATGAAGAAACTAGCTGTCCTGACGACTGACGTATCAACGCACAGGCCAAGCCGCTAAGGGCTCAACTTGAAAATTTGCACCGGGATGCATTATGTAACGTGGGCAAGTACCGAGAAAGAGATTTTGAATGGTCCACCCTTTTCGGAGTGAAATAGGGTATTTGGGTTTGTATAAGACTTAAATTTTAAGAAACGTAAAAATTTGCTTCGAAAAATATATAAGGCAAGCGTTTTGAGCGTTTATGGAAAAATAACGCCTAAAATAGAAAAATATAGAAGTTGTGTAAAAATTTTTAACTTGTATATAGTCATAACAAGTTAATATTTTACAGTTTTTGGAAAATGAAAGCAAACGTGATGTAACTGGGATAATATTTAAGGTCCATTTTTTCCCTATACAGGTTCTCAGTGCAATGTATACTATAGTAATGCTATCTCTATAAAATATTTTGCCATTTCTTGTTCAATCGTGAAAATAAAGATTGACAATATTCAGAGAAAATATAAAATAATTTTCCGTTCTCCCAAAAATCCAATTAATAAGGGATCAATGAAAAGGTCTACGTCTTCTGAGTTCTAAATTAACCCTAGTTTCTCAAAATTTAAATATTTCGATGTTGGACTCAAATATAAGTTCATAAAACACTTTCAGAGGCTTTAGTTCCGAAAGTTTAACATTTGACCCATTACATTATAATATTTCCGACTCTGTAAATATTGTAATATCACGATCTAGAGCAGGACGGAGAACGGTATTAAGATCATTATCAGGATAAGTATTGAAGATCACGTCGATTTCCTGATCGAGGATAACATCGGAATTACGATGGAGATTGCTATCAGAACACATTCAAAACTAAAACAGAATCAATTCGAGATAGAAAAAATGAAATCCACGTTTTAATTGAGAAAGATTGGCAATATTGATACAATATTGTATCCATCCAAGTAAGTTACGACTAATTGTAATACATAATTCATTAAATTGCGGCTACAATCAACGTATGTAGAGATATATGGAAGACACTCCTATTATAAATTAACGTAGTAGAAGAAATAATACTCTTACGATAAACCAAATTTTATCATTTAAAATGAATTTATCTCCTTCACTTACCAACCCTACCGACAGTGGGCGAGGTATCGCCACAGGTAGGACTGCGCCGGACCGTTGGCGCCGAAGAGCCGGCGCGGGTCGGAGCGATGCCGTGCCACATTAGGGTTGCCTAGAAGGCATTTTCGGACAAATATTTATAGGCAATTTTCTTCACTTATTATTCAACTATAGCTTGTTCGGCAGTAGCGATAAATAATGCGTATTTAGGTAGCTTCTGCACACCATCGCATGTATTGATCAGTAGGATCGAATTCTTCTTAAAAAAAATCAAAACACCAAAATGATCAGAGGATTTCAGGATAAACCAATAATTGCGATTATTATTATATTTTGTAAAATTACGTTTTTAAGACGATGTCCTATTTAACATTCAAAAAATAACAACAAAATCCATAAGATGTTACTACACTAATGCACACTCTCCCACATTTTTTTATTTCACATTGAGGGCCTTCCACCTTAAACTCATAATTCTGGCGCCATGAGAGGTAAGGGTTATTAACAAACGTTGGCATTAATGAGTTGAAGACGACCAGAACCAACGACTTAATGGTTCACGCTAACACTTCGTGGATGACTCGAGGTTGTTGTCTTCCTTCCGTAATTTTATTACTGTAGGAATAAAATTATGGAAGGTTTGTTCCAATAATGGGGTAGTAAGAAACTGACACAATTATAGGACGTTGCAAATTTGCTACAAAAAAAATAATTTAAAATTAATCTCTGATCTCTAGATGAGCAATGGTCACTAGTTGTGGCAAGCGCCCATACCTTTATGATATTTAGATTATATTAAAACATCTAACTACCTGCAAAGCCTGCAAAGAGAGGACAAGAAATAGTTAATTACACCTTCGCCATTGGTGGGTCGTCCTCGGTCGGATACAAGGGCCGAGGTTGTTGTTACTCACAAGGGATCGCCCTTGGCCCGCTCTTAAATCAGTCCACGCTGAAATTGCCACCTGATAGATTTATGTACCGGCCGGCGGCCTGCGCCCGCGCCCTCGCTTACTCCGATCTTGGAATTTACTTATGGGACTGAAAAAAGGAGACCCTCAAATGTGTCGATTCATTAGTTAAGTTTCATTCGCTTATTAAAACGTAAGTTACTAAAACCGCATTTTGTGGAAAATTTATATACCTACGATTTTTGTATTACCTATCACTTAGAGATGTTTAGATCTATTCCAGAAAAATCGTTTTAGTAAACCTTTTTATTTATCACCGATTACTAATCGCTACATCGGTCAGTTGAATCGATAATCAGTATAGTTAACCGATGAAACTCCTTGTAAGTGATATAAGCAAGGTTTGAAAACGGGATCATATTTCGTTCACAGCTATTTTTTAAAAACTCGCTTTTGATGACATTTACTATATCTACTAGATCCAATATTCATTCTAGAAAATGGGCGAATAGTTATCACATACATTTGAAAGTACACGATCTCGTTCTAAATTGCTAAACGTTTTTGTGAGGAAAGAGCAAGGTGTATCCCTGGCCGCGTTCAAAGCTACCGTGGAAAATGCAGACTCGGTGTCACACAGCAAGATTTATGTACAAACGGCGACAGCAAAACCCTCGTCAGTTAAAATGCCTAACGACGCTTTGAGAAAAGACCACTGCTGAGTAACAGCGGCACATGAGCTAGAGATCATTTGCGTAAAGAATTTCATTTCTTCTCGACGGAAGATCTATAGATCCTCCGTGAGAGTACGACAGTGTACAATATACTTGTACATCGTACTACAATATACATATTATACATTGAGATCGCGAAATAAGTAAACGTTTTCGTTTCTATGATCCGACTAGAGTCGCATTTTGTTTACAAACAGAACAGACTCGATACATCGAGTCTTGATGACCCCATTTTCGAAACACACCCCTCCACAATCTTTTCATTCGTATCGAGGGAGGCTAGGACTTTCAAAGCCTTCCACGCTAGCCCGGTGCGACTTGGGGGTCGCTAGCGACTGTCGTCGCCGAAGAATTGGCAGAGTCCGCAACCGACATCTTAACTTGCTATACGAGGCACAGACTGAGTGATGTAATTTGACTCAAGTTGAAAGTACAACGGACAATTCGCCCGTGCTCAGAATCGTACCCAGTTCCCTCTGACTCGAAGGCGAAGCTTTTAACCGATGAGCCATCGCCGCTCAATGGAATTATACATGGAATGTGATTGATCTTGTTACACATAAATAAATTGAACTGTATACGTGAGGAACGATATATTTTATTATAGTTGATGAGTGTATAGTTGTGGCGAAACTTTAAATTCGAACTTAATATAGGTACAAATCGTGTCGCAATTACGGTTAGCGAAGTTCTTCTCGCGTTTTAGATTGTTGCTAACTTCAATTAACCGACATAAAGTACTAGCACATCGTCCTTTGTACGAAGCTTAAGAGAAAACAATATATTTGCATTAATTAATCCTTACAACATATTCGATAAGTTTTGCATCTGAGAAAATATCATTTTTCAAGGAAACATGAACAAAGCCCAATATTTACACCCTTTTCCTTAAAACTTAAACCCGTGGTTAGTACCTTGGAACTTAAGACCAAAATTAACTTAAAAAGGATATAAAAAATGTTGTATACATTATTTTTTTTAATATATTATGTTACTAAAAAATGCTCGTCACCGTAAGCTTTAGTTCGAAGTACGAACGGTATAAGTAATTAGTTTGTAAACTCACGTCCCGCGCACCGCGTCACTGGAACTGCGTACCGATCTCATGTTCAGGGCTGGCGACGGTCCCAAATTATTCTTTCGATTGCGTACGAGTTTATCTTAAGAATCTCCAAGTAAGATTCCATTAGTACTAATTACTTGCCAAGCTTCTGGTGTTCGGTTTCCAGTTCTTCCTCCTTTAGAAGCACACTATTTTTTATGAATGTCACCATGTTATATGATCCTCGATGACAACCATAGCTTTCAAATACATAAAGATAGAACCCTGCACCTCATCGAAAACTATGCATGGAGCAATCTAAGTATATATTTTTCGAATTCAACGACAATAAACAGGCTAACTTTAACATTTTCCCTTACGATTTTAATTACTTTATAAGAGTCTAGGCAATTCCAATACAATTGTTATTACATTTATAAATAACAAAACAATCAGCTCGAAAAATAAATTGTAAAATAACTATTACAAGTAACCGTTATTTGTATGAAAATTCAGATGAGCGATAGTGATCTGAATATAAGTCAATCAGTAAGATAATAATTACACGTGTTTCAGTAACATAAGCTATAATACCCTTAGAATGGCTAATATATTGTACAAACTTCAACAAACTGTAAATGGTAATGCAACATTACCTTCGCCTCCAACACTCTCTTGTGGTAAATATCTCTTAAATAAACGTATTGAGACAAATCCTAACTTTTTCATTTCAAGTACTAGAGTATGCATTTATTGTAATAATACTCAATTTATAAATTAATGAACTTATGGGGTTTGCTAATCATCTCTTTCGATAAAATTGAACGTAGGTTCATTTAAAATCATTTTAAGATTTCATTGCTTCTACTATTAGCAATTATTAATATCTATTAAATTTTATTACTAATAGTCTACATATAAATAGGCAAAGACAAAATAGCTCAGTACCTATCTTTTTTTTCTGTGTTTGTTAACCGATTTTCTTTTTTTTTATGTTTGCTAGCCATCATTTAGAATTCATTATATTTTACATATCATCCTCTATTAACTTTTACACATTATTATATCTATATTAGCTGCAAACTTGTACAATGCATTATTAGCGTGTGTCGTTTTTTTCAACTGTTTCTAGCATTATATTTTAAACTTCATAGATATTGCAAGGCGTTAAGGCATTAAAACACGCTATTCACGTCTCTGCACACGCTCGTGCTGACGTAGAAAAACGAATTTTAAAAAAATATATGCAATGACATACACTCTTTAACAAAAGAACCTCGATAATGTTTGAACATACAAAAATGAATTAGTTTCAGTGCATGTGTGTGTGTGTGTGTGACTATAAGCATGAAGATGAAGGTGTAGGTGTAGGAGTGGTGTCCGCTTTTGTGGGCACATATCACTTTAAAAGAAAAATGGAAATCTGCATAAACAGTCACACGTCATTATCGGCTCGCATGGAACTTTGAAACGATATCACCGACCACGTCTATTATAGTAAGCTGGAAAATGAAATTGCGTAACAGAGACCACGCGCTGCCAACCCTCAGCGGAGTGGGCGACAAAATTAACCGAACCTCGGGAAGATTAATTACTGTACAAATTTAGTAGTGATAGGAGATAGGCCGATGTAGCGGACTCTGATATCCTAGTGCTGGCTATTTCGAACTAAAGCAAATTGAGATTCCCGTTGTTTCTACTAATAAATTCTAGTATCTTGTAGGACGACAAAACAAATATAAGCCCACTGGGTGCTTCGCAAAACACATAAGTATATTGTTTGGAATTGCAAAAAGTCGAAAATAAATTAAATAATTCTTGAAAACGAACCTTTTTTTAATGACACATACCAAATTATATGTCTTCCTCAATATTTCTTCTCGGAAACCGTTTAATTTAGAAATTATTCGAATAGTTGATGTATTTTTTATGTAAGAATTTTCGAAGGACAAACAAGCATGCGATCCACCAGTGAGTAAGGTGGTCACCGCTGCCCATAGAAATTCGCAACCTCAGAGGAGACAGCAGTACGTTACCGGCCACTTGGGTAGGAATAATATCTAATGGAGGAGGAAATGGGCTAATGGAGGCAGATAGCTTGGTAGAAGAGAGAGCGGTGTGGTGGAGGGTGAGTGGTCTATCGAAGCTTTAACTTACTGGATGAAATACAACAACAACACAATCTACTACTTCACGTTTGTGTTCTATGATAGTATGTTTTACCAATGGAACCGGCTCATTTTCGTGCGATGTTGACCACAGTATATAGTTAAGCTTAAAGTTTATAGTACATTCGAAATAAAACATGTTATTTTATTAAAAAAATATATTTAAATTTCGTATCATATCGAGTGCGATATAGAATTAAAAACCATATAGGCCCGATTCAGTCTTGCTCTTGTTATAAGAAATAGTTACATATATAGAATAAAAAAAGTATAGGAATATCCAAGCATTCCCACTTAATTCCAAAAGCAAAAAGTAAAATAAAAAAAATATATGTGTCCTTATAATATAAAACATATTTTATTTTAGAAAGATACAAATAATAGAAACATGTACGTAATATAGGACCTCATTCGTAGTTTTCACGAAAATCTAAGTGGAAATTCTGCCTTAAAATTGCTGCGGGACATACAATGTAACTTTAGAGTAGAAAATATGTATGCAACCGGAATTTAATTACACTAAGGACTATGTACTGTGATTTTGTACATAGTCCTGAACCCACTATATGTTTATCCTACTCGCACTTAGCCAGTTTCCATTACCATAAAGCCATATAAAGCCCTACCGATGCAAATCCATAATCACGTTCAAACGCATAACACAAATCAATTTAAATGGGATCAGTGAAGAGGTTTATTTCATCTATGATTACTTAACAAAACTAAATACCAATTAATTCCATATTATCGTGTAACAATTAAGTTCATTAATGTACTAAATCGCTTTCGATTAAGTGTCTAATACCAATGAGGTGAGGCATATCAGCTAATATCCTTAGTTATCGAAAATTATGTTGCATGTCGAACCGTCTATCATACTGAAATGAACAATTGGCTAAATACATTCTGGACTCAAACGGTATGTGTTCCGTTTTTATAGTGTTAATGATTTAATAAGGACGAGCTTTTCAATAAAACATTCATATAAAACAAAAATTATAACAATTAAAGTTATTCTAATGAAGAACACAAAATGTACAACTCCGTTGATGATATATGTTTATAAAACATATGCAAAACTTATTAAAATGTTTTAAGTTAATGACGTAATGCAAAATTTTGTATAAGGACGGAATACATGTACAATCATGTTATTTTCGTAATGCCCATATGTTGTTAAAAGAAACCCGAGGAAAATACAAGCATAATTCTTGAACAAAATAATAAAATTAATCAATTTTTCAAGTTTTACTTTTACAAAAACTATTACGGGCTTGACATATTAAGGATACTTTTGAAAAACTTAATAGAATTAACTATTTATATTTAATCAATTATTTATTGCACAGTATTTTTTTACGTTTAACTGTCCCTCTTTATGTCTATCTTATTCTTGTGGCATCACACGAAACCGACAAATAGATTTAAACAAGGTTTCACAGTTTTGTAGCTTGAGTCCAACTCATAAAATGTAAGCCTCATTTTAACGAATTCCGTATAGTAAAACCGGGCATTATACGTATTATTATACATTTCACGCCGACAAATTTTTGGACAAAATTAGTTTTAAATATCATTCGACTTCTATCAATACTTACACAGTATCGACACGTCATTTTACAGTATTTATACGAGAGACGTAAGGATAAAGCAGGCGGATCTGTTGCCGACCTCTCAATCAGTGGCCCGTGATCTTTGCCAAGTTGTAAGTCCATCCAGTGGGAGGCCATCTTTCACTTCGAAGTCTCGAGGACTCGTTTTCCCCAGCTTCACCAGTTTTTCAAACAGTGTTGCCGACCCGTTACCACTTTAACGTGCTGATTCTATACGCTATTTTGGTTACTCTACTACTTAGAAGAATTTTTTAATTATAGATTTTGTATCGTAGAAAAGCCCAAGCTAAGGTACGTTAAACTCTAATATTCCAAATAGTTTTCAAAAGCCACTCAGTAGAGTTGAATCAGAGTTATATCTACCTAATCGGGCAGTCTGTTCCAAGTTTCCATCAATAACTACGATTGTTTAATTCTCAAGTATTACCAGAATGGATTCAACGTAGCCATCCAAAATAATTTTTTCATCTTTTCCATGTTTATTTTTTAGATCTACCTTTTGAGAAACCTTGCTGAAGTCCCTGATCATGGCGGTTCATCACGTTCTTTGCATTTTGTCAATTTAATCAAATGCATTCTCGCAATCGAGCACGCTAGGTTTATGGGAACATGTTTGACTTTCTCCGCACTAGCATATTTCGCCTTGAAGCGAATCGAACACAGAACTCGAACATGATATGTGTACAAAGGGCATTAAACTCCGCCATCAATCGCAATATATTATACTACACAGCTACTACGCGCTTGCACAGGTATGAGATCCTTCGCTTCATTATGGAACAATTATGAATTATTAAGGTTGTTTATGGTACAATTTGATGTGAGGGCGTAATGAAACACCCCCGACTACGTATACGACGTCGTCACTTTAAATTGTGCTTAAGCAATCATTTACTTGTGCTGAAGATTCTATACACGTTAAAGCGCTGAGCTACACCAACTTAAATAATTATTTACTATTCCATTTTGTTACGAGTTTCGATGTATATAAAAGTATTCCACTGGTTCGTCCGCTAGTTACAGCATTAATGTAAATTTTTCCATGCCGAGGTTTCGGTTGTTATCTCGATTTCTTTTGAAAAGAACTATTACAATTAAATCGATGATGTAATATCGGGGATTTGACCATCAAAAAATTACACATCAAATTATATAGTAATGCAACATTTCGTTGATTTATTGTCCAACTTCATCCGGCAATCTACAATCAATATATATATTTTTTTTATTATTTATCGTATCTCTTTTATTATTTATATACCGCAATTATATATCAAGGTCTTAAGTTACTGGATAACATATAATTAGGTTTAGGTCACTTATTTATTTACTCGATGCATAAATAGAAGTTGTATATTTTCATGTCATGTCTCATTTGGCCTGTTTGATGATTTGACGTCAATTTTTTGATGTCCAACTCCCCGATATTACCTAATCGATTTAAATTCAACACGGACGAGACACATCATTTTCTTTATAATCAAACATAAAACATATATACGACTAAGTTATATAAAGATGAATACATTATGACATCATCGGACTAAAACGACAATTTAATTCTTTATTTATTAAATTTAGTCCACAGTTTCAACAGCCTGGACATTAAAATTCATCTCTAGCTTTTGCCCGCGCGGACAAAAAATAACTACCTTCTTCTTTCATAGCGATGAAACAAATACACCCCATGAGCCTGCCAACCGCGATTGCGGTACCGTTCTCACTCCCTTCCCTGTACGGTTATTGCCATTTCGATATTAAATTTAATTTCAATTCTACTCTTGATCTCAAACCAATTTCTATCGTTTTTCGTTCGGTTCAAATTCTGTGAAACAATCCCAGAAGAATTCATACATACCGAAAACACACTAACGGTACTCGTTTTTTTTTTATAGTGATAAAATCTCACATCTCAGTCTCCTTTCTTCCGCGTAATGCTTAAACATCGTCGTCGTGATTTCAACCTTCGTCAAGTCAGAACGGCTGAAAGAAACGAGTGCCGATACACCAAAAGCATTGTCATTATAAGAGAGGAGTGTAGATTCTAAACTGGGTTAGAAACGACGGGAGTGTCGAGTCAACCAGTATTCATGCAATATTTAAACGGAAACTGGGGTCAGAATAGGTAATAGCTACTACATTGTGTCAATAAACATAGTTAAAAAGAGTGAGTTTCTTCCGTTTATTTGCCGTTCTTTGTTTTCTTCGCTTGATGCAGATCTTTCAGTGTTCCTTTCTAAAAATTGGTATGGTTTATCCGCAGCCATTTAATTTCTTCTTTACTCTGTGCTGATGCCGCCTTTTCCGTTTTGGATCTTGTTATAGCTTGTATATAATGACAGATTAGAAGAGAAATATTTCTCTTATAATTTGCTTCTTCGGTCATTCTTTCATTCTTTATTTTTCCATGGCGCAGACTTTCAATGTCTGTTTCTGACAGTCGGTAGATTTCATCCGTAGCGTTTTTAATCTTTACTTTGCTAATGTGCTCTATTGTTCTTGCTACGATGTAGTCTGTTTTTCTTGGTTCCTGTTGTGATAGCTAATGTATTGTATACACGAGTCTTTTCAATCTAATGTGACTTGCTTTCTTTTGCCTAAAAACTAACCACTTAACATTTGTCATTCTTCCCTCCTTCTCCCCCCTTCCTAATACTTCATATCACAACAATATATATGACCGACTTCGAGCTCGGGCAAAGCTTTAAGCTCTCGCAATGTAAACTCATTAAGGGCGAGCTATCAATCATACGCACAGCAGGTGTATTTACCCGTCCTTTACATGCGCGTTAGCTCCGGAGCTGCATTGATTAATGAACAATCCGATTGCGTTTCAATACATTGCCGCTTAAAACGTTGCAGCTGACCCCGCGGTCCGGTGCACGGGCAAATGTGAACGCATACCAACATTCACAATCGAGATTTTTTAAGCCCTAAATTTTATCACAAATACATTATCTAAAAGAGATGTATTGTATATGTTGTGTCGATTTCGCTTTCACATTATTTGTGAATTAACATAAATTAAGATATGAAAGGTATGATTTATTTCGACATAACTTATTATTGTCATGCATTCTCTAAACAAAGGAAGGTTAACTGTTCAAGCTCTAAGTTTTAACTTTGAAACTTTAAGTTCGAAATTATAAGTTTGTGTTTTTTAAGGTATCATGCGCTCGATAAGAAAGCGGAACTCTTATAGTATCACATTCCTGTATGTTTGTCCTTTTGTTACAGCGTATTCTGTCTGAATTCTCTGAACCAAATATATTATAGGATCTGTGTAATATTTACCAGATGGATTTGGTAAATATTACACAGATTTAAATTAACCATCACAAACTTATATTTTAAATAAACATATTCTGGGAATAATTTTGAGTAGCCAATCACAATAGGGTTAAAAAAAAAATGTATACTAAAAGTGTTACTTAATTTCACCGAAAACTGATAAAGTGATAATCCAAGAGACCAGACGCCCCAAGTCTAAGATATTTTATAAAACTTGAAAATAATCGAGACCAGACGCCCCAAGTCTAAGATATTTTATAAAACTTGAAAATATTTCGGCAGAAGTTAGGTGTTGTGAATAAATACTAGCGGTTACTTCGAAAAGTCACAAGTGTTAAAATTGTATAAATTTCTTGCTCAAAATCCTTAAAGTATTAAATGTGATTTTTTAACATTATCTACTGGGTACTATTTTAATTCACACCGTCGATTGTCAGACACTCTGTATGGTTTAATTTTGCCGAATTCCTTGAAAGTTGAATAAATTATGGTGCTGTTTACGTCACAGGATAAAAGTTGAATTTCACATTTGATACTTGGACAGCCGTCTAAGATATTGACTAGATGGCCAGACACATTCCAAGGTTCTAAAATCCTGCCAGACGTAGATGAAGATCATCTGTGTAGGTTCGAGTACAGAGCAAAATTATACATCTTACAACACATGCAATAGCTTACAACGCTGGTGCGAGGATAAGCTAATTAAATAATACATTTTTAATGAATTGTTGTTGTTAATAATGACTGACGGTTGCTTAATTATTAACAATGGCCAAATGTATTACTTATTGCAGTGTACTTCTGCAGAAAAATCCTTAAGTATTATAAAATAACGTATGTCAGGGGCGTATTGGCCCTTGGACTATGATTTATAGTACGGAATACTACTCTGACTCATATCTGTAAGGCTTCTAAAAATTCATGTCAGCCATAAAATACGCTTGCCTGCGATATACATTAACATGAAGCATGCAACCCACACTAGCTTAGCTGTTCGATATCTGTCAGTCCTCTAGAATCAGTATTCAATTCTTTGTATAGAGATTCGTAGTGGAGAGGCAGATTCGAGGGTCAGCGGTGGGTTGCATGCTGCGTGTTACAAGCAAGCGTCTATTAGATTTCCGCGAATTAACACCTCACAAAATAGAATAGCCATAATATATTCATCAAAAGTTTTACAAAACTGAGAAAATGTTTAATCTACAGTAAAATAGTATAATAAACTGTAATTTTCTATCTAAACACAAAAATATTTTAAGGCATATTATTAGATATAAGTATAAAACTAGGTATGTCATTTTCAAGAAATCCGAATTGCTAATATTAAAAATACGAATTCATCTCTGTCTATCTGGTCGAATTTTACACGGCTTTGACAAATTTGGCATGGAAATAATGACGGGCATAAGCTAATTTTTGTTTATCTGTATGTCTGTTCATCTGTGTATCTTCTCACAAGAATTAAATAAAATCATTTTATTAACTGTGAGTAATAATACATGAATAATATATAAATTAAAACAAATGACAAAACAAAATAGTTTTTAAAAAATTGCGATACTAATAGGACACACCACTTTAAAATATATGAAATATTTCCTTTATATTTTTATGTCTATTTGTCGGTACATCTATTTATAACTCGACAATATACACGTGGTAGGGCAATGCCGCGGTCAACTTTCCTGCACGCACGAAAATAGGCCGATTCGACCGAATAGATACCACACTCTTGCTGAATACTGCCATGAAGTAGCAGCTTCTGCTGGTTTGTTTCGTCTCGTAAGTAAGAGCTTCGGTGGACCACTCCCTCTCCCTTGCGCCGCTTCTCCTCCATCGCTCCGTCCCACCACCGTCTGATACCCTATTCCTACCTAGAAAGCCGACAACACTCCGATGACTCCTTCTGGGTTGCGAGTGTGGTGACCACTTTTGGTAGCTCGCATGCTCGTTTGCTTCTCGAAACTGTTATAAAAAAGGCTCAACCAATGTTAGTGATTTTTTTGTAAACTGATAAAACTCATTGTCACATAAAATTTAGTTTATCGTTTATTGTTCTGCACGTTTACCTGTGAAAGTCCTTATAAATAGACGATTCAAAAGTCTTATTTATTCTGTTGGTTGTATCTGGTGGCCTACATATTCTTTGGTCCCTTCAAGATCTATTAAAAAAAAATTATTAATTTCGAAACCCATACCTGCAAGACAGCCATCGAGAATATTTTAGGGCGGAAATATTGAGAGGTATACATTTTTACTTACAAATTACAATCGATTAAATTACTGTAACTATATCGATCTAGGCACGTTATCAATGTTATGCATCAACGAACCGATACGATGATGGCTCAGTCGTCAAAAGCGTTAGCATCAGAACAGAAGGCTTCCGATTCGATCCCGACCACGGAAGAATTGTTCATTGAGACTTTAACTCAAATCGAATTAAAACACCCGCTCTTTGCCTAAATGGGCAGGTTAAGCCGTCTGTTTAAAGTTTGAACATGGACGTGGGCAGCTTCCGAACAGCACAGGAACAGCCTGGAGGAGGACTTGACGTCGGAGCCCCAGGACCGAAATAGAAATATTGTGGTTAATATGCACCTCAGCAGTAAAACAAATGAAATCTGACGCAAAAATATACCATCAGCTCTCGAATCAAGTTAATAAATAGAGGACGCTGTGTTTCCTAAAATACCTATACAAATAAGTCGATATAAAATCTCATTATACGTCATCCAGTAACCTAAGACCTCGGTATGAAATTGCGGTATCCATCGACATGCATGAACTTGAATCTCGATACGCAGCATCGAGCTATTACTGTATCCTGATTTCCCTAGAGATATTATTTTAACCTTTAACTTTGGAAGACCTAGCCGAAGGAAATTTTGGGTTTCGTAAAAAAACTTTACGTATTTATTGAAGTACTTCTTATTCTCTGAAATTCATAGCCTATTCAAATTAATATTCTATAACAATATTATTCTATAACTGGCAATATTTATTTGACTGTTTTAATTAAGTCAAAATGTCAATTATTTTTTTTTACTTCTTTGATTTACTTTGTTAACACACTTTCACAAATAATAAAGTACTAAAAGAAACAAGGAAATGTACTTGTTTCTTTTTTAAAATATAACGAAGTAACCAATAACTGAATGCCTAGCCAAAATCATTATTAGCGCCATTCACAAAGTTTAATCCAATTTGCGAGAAAGATATAACAAAGTCTTTGATGGCTTACAACTTTGTTGTTCACCCGATATTCATTTTACGTTTATACCTTGTTATTACTAATCTGAATTAGTTTACTTTTATGGTAAATACAAATTTCTAATACAATTAATAGTCTTTTCATCTAAAAAAATTATGAATTAAATGATTTATCAAAAGTAGTGACGTTTAGCTATTACGAGACAGCCTTTCGCATATCGCCTCTTTTTCATATCCCTTTTCAACTCAAAAATAACTTTGCACGCCATGTACTGTTTGCATATAATGTAATTGTCAAAGCCACCATTTTAATATTGACATCCTT
>BGZK01002692.1:0-45524 GCA_005406025.1 Eumeta japonica
CATACAGATTACATTTTTATTAACTTACACATTAAATTAATTTATTCTGTTTGTACTGTTATGGCTAAGAGTTCTAATGTGTTTCTGAGACAATTGTCATGTTGGAATTATATAAATTAATAATAAAAATATGAATGGTAGATTAAGAAGTAATTAATTTTAATTAGATGTATACTAGGTTTCACTAACAGCCATTGAAGAATAGTTCCTAGCGCCAAATCGCAGTATTATTACTTTACCCTAACTCTTTACCGTAAAGGAGTACTGTGGCTTCCGTCATCAGCTAAGCAGCATGATAACTACCATATGCAAAAACTTTAACAAGTAAAAAAAGAGCTTAAACACACTATACATGCCTATAACATTTGAAGATTTCCTTTGACTTTTCTGGGATCCCATCATCAGATCCTGACTAGGTGATGATGGAATCACTTTGGGAGTATACCCTTTCAAACAAAAGAATATTTCAAAATCTGTCCACAATTGACAAATTATCAATTGTGGACATTCATAACAAAAAGACGAACATAGAACCTCTTCCTTTTTTTGAGGTCGGTTAAAATATATCATTTATTCCCTATAGTTCTGAAGGAGAATGTTAATTTTTACCCCAGCACTACCCAGTGAACAATACCGGTTCTTAAGAACCCCACCAGAACTCTAAACAACCAATTAAATTTACAAGAAAATGTCTTTTAATAATTTTCGTTGAACACTTACCCATAAACTATAAAAATAATCCAGGCTTTACCTTTCCCTTAGATTAAATGAAATTTCATTGAAATGAGTCAAATTATAAGTGTGCTTATTAGTTTTACACAACAAATACGCAACCATAAGCCATTCAAAGCATTAACTTAGTGTTATTAAGAAAAACTTCTGCAGCTTTCAAAGAAATTTGTTAAACTAAAAGGGTTCGTAGTAATTCTCAAGGAACAATAAAATATCTATCCTGTATATTTCACTGGCTTCCAACTATTTCTATACTACGTCTTATTGAAAGAGGTTAAACTATGCGAGTTCTTAACGATGCTGACAGAACCCAAAGAATATCTTATGTGCTTTTATTGGCTTCTATCTCATACGCATTGTATTGAAATTGGTTAAACTATAAATTCATAATAATTCTCATGAAATTATATCCTTGAAAGTATATCCTCTCACTAGCTTTTAATTATCTTCATACTAAAATTAATTGAAATTGGTTTAATTACAGTGGAATCTCAATAACTCGAACCTCGTTAAGTCGAAATCCTCAGTAAGTCGAAAAAAAATTGCCATTTCCTTCCGATGAACCCATAAATACGCGGTATCTCGAATTATTTAGACTTTGTAACTCAAACAAAATGTTATTTCCCTACGAAGTATTGATAATACATATTTATACTCTATAACTTGAATTTCAAAAAGGAGACACCGTAAGTCGTAATTGGTAAAATATAATGACGCCTTACTTGGAATTCCCCGAAATAATAGCAATAAATTCCAAAATGAATATTCGGGTTCGGGGCTTCTAATCTATTGTTTTTGTCTTGTACACGTGCAATGAATGAATAGATTCATGAAACTTTCTAAGTAACACAGCTGTGAACGTTATGTTTGTTCCTTGCCGACACGGGACACGATTACTTTTAGTGGAGCTTGTCCGTAAGTATTATTTTGGCTGTTAACTAACAACAACATGAGTACAAAGCGGAAACTAATATCTAATAATAGTATCTCGAAGTTCTTGTTTAGTCGAAAACTCATTAACTCGATTTTTTTTTGCATTTCCCTTGAAATTCGAGTTATTGCGATTCCACTGTATAAGGGTCCTTACTAATTTCTAGGAACTCTAAATTAGAGTGAAACCCTTGATTGTTTTTATTGTAGATAACTATCGTATTCGTATTCGCCTGTGTGGCTACAGAATGACTTATTATATCTTACAACGACTGATGACGTAGTACCCATCATGGTCCCGATCCCGCTCAGCGTGCTAGATTTAGTCTTGATCTTTTATTTTGATTTCGGTTTTATTTCTGATATGGATCCCGGTCCATCTCCGATTTAACTCCAATAAATTATCCCATTTTAAAGGGTTTTCTTTTTTAATTTTCAGACAGGAGCTTTAAACGTTTTTGGGATTTCTTTCATACAAACTTGTCCTGACGACAATCGTGATCGCAACAGAAAAGAAATCAGGCAAATAGTTCAAGCCGTTTTTGTGAGACAAACAAACAGTAATCAATTTTCTGTTCAATAAATTACATACATATAGATAAAAAATATGTGATTTATTCTTATTTGTAATAGTTGATGTTATCATTGATATGCGCACACTGCGATTGTATTAGCGCACTGTTAGTGCAACACTAGTCGGTCGAGGGACGCACCTGCAACTATATACAACACTTAACTTTTTACACATTATTACGAAGGTGTGCGCTGATGGTATATTTTCAACTCAATGCAAACTTGATAACAGTCAAATGTTTATTTTGCACATCAGCACCGGCAAGTCGTCGACCGCCTAGAAGAATCCAGCCAAGGCACAGCACTCCCTCTTCGTATTATATTTTATGTGCGTTTTGTACTGTGATATTTCCATTAAACAATTCAATGTATAAGTGTGTATATATATATTGCATAAATAGTTATATCTTTAAACAGCATTTTTGTGATATTTAAAAAAAAAGGGTTATGAAAATTATTTTTTTACATCTCAGTAACCCCAAAGTTTGGGATAATATTTTTAAATTGATTTGTTAGTAAGGGTTACAAGCTTTTAAAAATGGAAAACTCTGTAGGAGAAATTAATAATTAATATTAATATTGACATTCTCCTTTGACCTGTCAATATGGCACAAAACACAAAGCAATATTCAAACATGAATATGAAATATTCTATTGCTACTATGACTAAATATTTATCATTTAGGAATTCAAAATAAATGATGTGAAAACCACCTGAGAAAACTGAAAAACATCTCAGCATCTGAGAACTTTAAATTTCAGTTGAAAATATATCCAAATAGATTTAAATTATGACCCCGTGGGTCACCACCGTGTTACCAAATACTCGTGCTCTATGTTTTACATATCCCTATAGAACACTTTGTTAAAATAAATAGTTATGAATTTTTTATGCCACACTTGGAACACATGTTTACATTTGTTAACATGTAAATGGATTATTTGAAGAAGTAAATTAAGTTTCTGGAAAAAATATGAATGCAAACCGTAGCAAAGATAGTTCTATGAATATTTTTAAGCATTGAACAGATTTATGAATCAGTGTAACAGTTTTTATTGTGTATTGTAATGGAAGTTAAAACAGACTATAATATTAAACAAATAAAAAAGTTTTTAATTTTCATCTCAGTATTTCAAGATAAAAACAAAATAAAATGGCTTTTTTCTGGTTGAAGTATAGGAATTTAGCCAGAAAGAAACCAGTTTTGTAATGTAGAGCAGTCCATTGAAAATCACTGCAAAAATAGTTTTGTTGTGATTTTTAAAGGATTGCTCTACATTGCCTGATTTTAGTACAGCTAAATATTACACAGACCATGTCATTTTTAATTTTAGTTATATACATAAATTAACTATTTTAAGTAAACTCTATTTTAAATTAAGCTTTTAAATTTAAAAATAATTCGCGTTTTAAATCCAATAAATCAATAAAATCTATTGATATAGACCATGCAGCGGTAGTAACTCGAGGCATTAAAAAATATAATATTTATCTCTGTAATTAGTTCTCTTAATTGTCCCTAAATAGTACTATAAAATTTAATGCATTAATTGTTAAATTGGTAAACAACAAAATATTATGATTTCTTATCTAGATTCACTTTTTTACTACATCAGTCTAAAGAACTAACTGTCCATCAGAAAATACTGTGCTCACCACCAAAATTTGCAGAGGTAACCAAACTTTATAGTTACAAATACCTTTGAATTTGCGTTCAACATGCAATCAATCATTTTTAGAAAGCACAAATAAGATTTACTTACCCTAAAATGTCTATCGAGGGCATTTTTCAGTTTGAAAGCTTTGAAGCAGACACTGCATGGGTAGGGCCGGTTGTCACTATGAGATTTTACGTGGTTCTGAAGGTTGAACCGGTTGAAAAAGGATTTGGGGCACTGCTTACATTTATACGAGCGCTCTTCGAAGTGCGTTCGTCTATGATACTGTAGATATGCATTTCCCTAAAATGAAATAAAAAAAGATTTTGTTTTACATTTTGTAAGATCTAAAATAGAAAAAAATCTGGATATACTATGAGTTTTTACCTGATTGCGACGAACCCCAAAAGGAAGGTTATAAACTTTTATGAAGTTTTAAAGATAATTGTTTTATATTTATCTATTTATAAATTATGAAGTGAAAAATATGTGCATTTTAAGAGGGATTCAATCATGGTACAAGTGTAACCTAGAGTTCATAAGAAAAAATAGTAGTTGCAAATTTATGGTTCAAGCCGGTTACTATTTTTTTACAAGATACTAAAAATCACATTAATAAACCAGGCAGATAACATTTTAGTAATGACAAGACACTACACAGGTAGCATCAAGTTATGTATTATTCTCATAAATGTTAAGGATACTTCAGGAAATATTCAATAAATTTAGAAACATTAAGATATTTGATTGGATTATTACTACTTTAAATCAGACCGAAGCCACAAGTGGAAGCAAAGATGAAATTAAACCTATGAGATGAAAAATTATGAGAGCAATGCCTTAATCAGTAGCCATATGTCACTTTTTACATTCTTAAATAGTATATACAGATGTTGTATAGTTACCTTAAAACCTTTGCCACAAATATCACAGATATGGTTTTTGACCATGGGGTATTGTTTGTCAGGATGGGCTTTCCGAAAATGCCACCAATACTTGTGTGCATTTGGCAGTTCATCTGTGCACTGTAAAATATTACAAATGACAGGTGAAATAAATAATATATATGAAATTGATAAATCAAATCAAAAATATCATTATTTCCTAGGTAATAAATTACATTTGAAATTCCTTATTGTTCTATTTTTTTGGTATTAACCCGATCCAAATTCTGATTCATTTTGAGAAGAATGAGTAAAAGACTCAAGAGTCGCTGTTTTTTTGCCCACGGACACAAAATATTGAAAAATGAATAAAGTTAGTACAACACATAGAAATTCCATGACTTTCTTCCATTAACATATTCATATAGTATAATAGCCCATAACTCTCTTTTAAAGAAACACAGAGTCTAAAATGGCAAATTTTGAATTTCAGCTGGGGCCTTACTATAAAAGTGCACACATTGCTCCTTAAATGATTCAACTATTTAAATGAGTTAACTTCGCTGAGCTAGTTTTATGAGCAGCAAGTGATTCTTATATCCACTGTTAACATTATAGATGTTGCTTATTTTTTGGAAGAATTCTATTTCTCTTGACATGTACGATACGACATGACATGTATGACATATATCATGTCATATCATTCTTGAAATGGTTATCTGCATCAACAAGTTGATGTGAATAACATTACAGACATAAAATAAAGTACAATTATCAGAGGCTCCATTCTTAAAAACTAAATAGATCAAACCTTAAACATTACTGACATGAGGACATTTAGCCGGCCACGATTTAGGCAGGAATGGATTGATGCCATAAGCTGTGCGCCTGCGCGTATTTGGATGCAACTTCCGATGGTGTAACCTCAAGTCTTCACCGGTGGGGAGAACTTCTTTGCACACACTACACCTATGAGAAATTATAAAAATGTTTAAACACATAAAATAAAATAGATTCTTAAATATTCTATCAATGTCTACTAAACCTTTTCATGAATTTTTATGGAATTTTCCAAATAATAAGTTTTATTAAGGAATTTATTGTGCTACATTACTTCTTCAAAATAATACAAAATAAAATTATTGTTTTTACAGTAATACAGGTACTTTGAACTATGAACCATGTACATAGTTACTACATACATGCTATTTGAGTCAATAAAAAAAAATAATTTGATTGTGACATTCAGTAACAGGATGTTTTTATTAAATATTAAATGAAAAATAATAAATAATAAATATTTTGATATGCTGTTATTACCAATGGTACTAAAAGATTAAGTCTATAAAGAAACTATTTTGCATTGTGCTTTACAGTGTTATAAATATAGGACGAAATCCTTACCTTGAGGCTAGAAAAATTAGTTCGCTCATTAATTAAAAAATACTGATATTTTTAACAATGTTAACATTGTTCAATGATTGCAAGAGACTTGTAATGAAGTAGTTTTCATTTGTCATACGCTTTTTGAAAAAATTTTTCCCTTTTAGTGTTTGATGAAAATATAATTGTCAATGCATAAAAAAAATGCTGTCTAATCCAAATGAGGTGCAGCCATAATATGAGTATAGGTCATATTGAAAATTTCTGAAATTTTCCATTTGCAATAATAGTATTTTAAAAAAAGTTTTGTGTGATTGTCGTTTGTTTTCTTCACTGTGTCATCATATTAAAAATTGTGTGTTGGCATCACAATGATTTTAATTCGAGACAATATTCACACCATGATCTTATATGATTCAGTATGGCTTACGTCAACAAGAAAGTTGCATGAGATGTCAATTGGCATTTGATGATAAAGCTTCATGTCATAGTTCTGTGTATTCCTATTTCCCTAAATTTAGACATTGACATGATAACCTCTAACGATTTACGTGAAAGAGTTAACCGGTGATTACAGCTTAATCTTTAGAACTAAAATTAGAACTGGATTAGGTTCTAAATTATGTCATAAAATTATAAAAAAATAAAAAGAAAGGGCAAGCATTGGTTGTATACTACATAGTCACAGGTGAAGAGAGCTGTGTGTACTGTTTTGAACCTGAAAGAAAAAGCCGATCAGTAGGATGTCTTTAAAGATTTGCCAATGAAAGTTAAAAAAAGTCTAAGCATTGGTAAGAAAATGGTTGTATCTTTCTTTGGAAAATTGGGACATTACACTACTTATCACATATCACTTGAAAACAAAACAAAAGTTTATAGAAAAATAAATATTGGGAGTATACAAGTTAACTTGCAACACATGTAAATCTATATAAGTAAATCAAACTGAATGTTATTTTGAAACCAGATACAATGAAAATATTTGGGCTTATAAGAACAATAAAGGAGACGGATCTAATTTTGTGAAAAATTTGATAGAGACCGGTCTTAAACTAAGTGACAATCGCAATTTTGATGTTTTGGAAGTATGTGAGAAAAGTTGTGAATAATGTTCTGTAATTATTGGATATTTTAAAACGTTAATATAAAAATAATATGCCTAGTGACCAAATTAACATTTTCAAATCGGCGTTGTTGGACGCTTACCTATGACAATTAGGGCAATGATTTGATAATGTTATTCTCTGACAATTGGCAAGAGGTCTATTAGTGATGTCTGTAATAGCTAGTGGAGGGAGCTTCTGTTATCCCTTTAACATACTAGTCGTTGCATAGACACATGTCACGCCAGGTGCTTGGGAGCGCATCTGTTGGTAGTTTTAACACTTCCAACAATCTGGTAGATGTTATTACCTGCTTTGCCTGAAAATTTGCTGATTTGGTACGAAATGTACTTAGAAACAGCATTTAATTAGTTAGTGGTTAGTTGGTGGTTAATTTAATTTAAAAATTAACACTTGCTTAGGTGTTCGATATCTGGAAATCTTCTTAAATCAATATTCAATTTTTAGAATGAGGATTGCTTTTTAAAATCATTCCAAAAAATGCAAAAGTGTGTAAATAGTAAGGGAATACACTTTGAGAAACAGTAAATGTATCATAAACATAATACATGCATGGTCTTATTAATTAGCATCCAGAAATTTTCAGTATTGCCGCACGTATATGATTTACAAAGCCCAAAGCAGCATTGGAAGAAAAGACAACCCTAAAAAAGATTGAGCCAACTATTTTGTATAATATTTCTAAAGATGCAAAAATATGTAAATAGTAAGGAAATATATTTCAAAAACAATAAATATAAACACAATACTTGCTCTCTTTGGTGACAATCTGGAAATTTTTAATATTGCCCTTACATACATCAACTTAATTAATAGAGAATATTAAAAAAAGTTATAAATTGTTAAATTCATACTTTAAAGTGGGAAAGTTAACTATCTTGAAGTTGATATTGAGCTCAAATTTTCAGGGAAGTTTTAGCAAGTTGCAAGATTTTGAGTCCCTGAGAGCATAGAAATTTAAAGAGACCCTTGTGAGGGCCACCCTATATATTTACATTGAATACCACTAACGTGAGATCCTTGTTTGCAATGTTGGTCTTGTGTTTTATACTCTCTATATGAACTTTCCAATTCAATGATGTGTTGCACATTATATTACAAGCTTGACAGTATTTTCCGGGAACTTTAGCCATTTTTTGTTGTTGTGGTTGTATGTCATCATTTGTTTCTTGGTTTTGTTTTTCGGATTCCTATGGGAAAATATTACCTATGGTAAATGATACATTGAAAAAAATCGCATTAAAAAAACATATATATATATATATATATATATATATATATATGTATATCAGAACTTTTTTACTGAACCATTCCTTGTAAAATTAATATTTATATATACATCAATATATATACATTTTATTGTAAATGTATTGCATTCTATGCGCAGGTTACTTCTCACAGCAGCAGTATTTTTGAATTGTGAACATCAAATATTAAAGTTAAATGATATGTGCTATCACATTAGATTAATCATTGAAATGAGTTTTTTCTTACCATTTCACTTTTATGTGCTAAAGCCTTATGTTGCGCCAGTCCCGATTTACTGACAAATGAGAAGTCGCAGAAGTCACACACAAATTCAGATGGATGTTTTGCCCGAACATGACTTAGATGCGATGACAGTTTCCTAAAATAATTTTAACTGAATGGTCATTTTCTTTACTCGTGCAAGAAAATCATGTCAAAGCAGATCAATTTACAAGAAAAATAGAATATATGTAAATACTATTTGGTACAGTCACTTTAGTATTAGAGTATGAGAGCTTTGTTGCAACTAAGCGGGGTCGATATCCAACAGCTTGTGTCCTAATTGTGATTTTGAACAATATAAATGAAATAACAGAATAACTCCCCTATTAAAAAAATAGAATACTCTGTTTATTTCAAAGTGCTTGGGTGATTGTTAACATTGTTTGTATGTGATTGATTAGAATGTTTTAAACAATAATAAATGTTGTTTGTTTACTTTGGAAATGTCTACATCTCGCTTTTCAAATTGATTATGGCATTCGCAAGCGGATTTATGTACCGGAATTTGTTAATGAGTTAGTTTTCTTTTGGTAATCAGTACGTCCACCAGTTAAAGGTGATCATTTAAAATTGTTATAGTGATTTGATTTCTTTTCAGAGTGCTTATTTTTCACTTCTCTTAACCATTGAAATTGTAAATGTATATATTCTACTAGATGTATGCTCTTCTTCTCAAGCATTATGTTATACCATAAAACTTGTGAATGAAAACCTAGTTCTTCACAAGTTTTATGTCCATTGTTTTAAATAAATAGTATAATGGACAATAGTATAAAATAACAAATGGATTATAATTAGTTTGCGAAAATAAAAGCAGAAAGCTTATCTAGAGCATATGTTTTAGATAAGCATCATTTATGATTTATATTCCATGTTTACATACACATGGACTATAAATCATAAATGATGGAAAAACATAAATACAGTGTGCTTGATCTGAGTTAGTTATTACTTTATTACATGAGATTTTCAAAATATTCTTCATTAGTTTAAGGGACAAGCAAGAAAACACTCAGGTATTTTTACTCCTTCCCAATTTAAGTGAAAAATGTATTTCTTCACTATTTATGAATTACATATCATTAACGCTTAAAATATTTCTGCGCCTATCAGTAAAAAACACATTAAAATCTGTACAGCTATTATTGATTAGGCACAGAGAAACAGGCATTGATGTATGTACACATATAATTATTCAAACAATAAGAATAATGTTACAAACATGAAATTAAGATTAACTATATACTTAAAATAACACAATATAAAATAAAAGCATAGACTCACATCTATTTCCACAGATGAACAGGCAGAGACCAACCACCTCCACTTGATATGTATCTTACAGACATCTTTTGCTTTATTGACATTCATCAATCGTTTCATGCATGCCCAATGGCTTTGAGTGCCTAAAATTTGGTCCTTCTTTAACAAGTAAACAATTTTATTTGGAATTTTAAGGCACCAAATTTTTTAAGAGCACCTTTGTCTGACCCTTCCTACAGACAGACCCAATTCATAGGTCTAATTTTTCAGTGTACTTTCATGCAAACTTTCCAGGTGGTCGAACCATCCTAATGTACCTTTTTTCACGTTAGTCTTCTTTCACACAACAATCTTCTGTCATAGTTCTGTGCCTACGTTTGCTGTTCAAGAACACCTCAGATGTAAAATGGGAATCATATCTCTGCTGTATTGACTTTTCATTCATGTTTCCTCTATCACATCCAATTTTAACTATTATACATAAGTTTAGACGCCAACACTTCATTAATATAGCTAATCATGTGCAGTGCAAAATACATTGCCTTTCTATAACAGAGCACAAAGCTCCACTTACTCTTTTTTACACATTCACTCTACTTCACATAATTATCCCACACTTACTGTTGTTAATAAAAACACTAACCATATATACAAATTCTTACTTGTGCACTTTCTATTACAATATTGCATTTAGTCTTACTTTATCAAATATCACGACTTTGGTATTATTTAGAATCCTTACTATATTTATTTTCTTGACAGTTATTCATTTTGTTTATATCTTTCTACAAATTTAGCACCAACAGTGCAAGTGTCCCTTTACTGTTGAAATATTATATGCATTTCATAAACAACTTGCCCATTCACACCCTTTTAAATAGGTTATGCAATTAAAATATTAGATTAAGGGATTTAAGATAATGTCTATGTTATTATTACATATTAATAATTATGAAACACACTTACGAACAGCTGTGTTCGCAATGTTCACATTTGTAAATTTTGCCACTATGTACATTTTCATGTTGTATTGCCTGATTTCTGAAAAGAAAAAGAAACTAATATGTTCAGATTGAAAACTATTATAAAAATTATGTATATAAGGAAAACTACATGATGTTGTACTTCAAAATAATCATGTTGTGATCAAATTAAATTGATTATACACAAATTGCATGTTGAAAGATTACATGCAAAGTTTAGATATATAAAAGGCAGCACAAAATTAAGAAAGCAATGGTTATATTAATCAATTGATCACATAAATCAATTTAATTTAATTTTCACATCCATTTTTAGATAAATAAGTTTACTAGAACAGCATATGCTCACAAAAAGTGAATACATAACAAAAAAGAATTCCTTTACAATAAAATAACTTTACAAACCACATCAAAATACTTACAGAGATTTACAAACAAAGGAGCAAGTATTACATACATATATACTGTCATGGTTTCTGCTGTGTCGTCTTCTGACACTCTCTTTTTGGAAATATGTATTGCATACAGGACATTTTACTGATCCTTTCGCCTAAAAAATGTTTTATTTATAGGTATACTAAAATTGTTATCATACGCATTGTTATACTGAAAAATGGAAAATCATTAATTTTTAGAGACAAACATAAACATTATTTACTCGAAGCTTCATCCACACAGACTGAATGATTTCCTTCATTTTTCATATTCATTTTATTATTCACATGGATATAATTATCAGTGCAAAATACGTCTCCAAAATGGTGAATTTAATAAATTAATCATCATGTCATATTATTCAATACTTTTCATGTTAATATACCTATTGTTAAATCCTGTTAAATATTTTTGGACATATGGTACATCACCATCTGGTCCCAAATATATATATATATATCTTTGTAAATATTTATATATAAAACATAGAAACACCCACAATCAAGACAAACATTAATTTTTTAATCAAGTAAATAAATATTTGTCTTGTGCGAGAATCGAACACCCGTTCCCTGCGCAGCAAGTAGAGTCACAACCAACTGCACCAATCAGGCACTCAACAACTATTGACTTCAACCTTTACATATATAACCATATTCCTTTATGATGAAATACCAAATCAAGAAATATATAGTCTGCGCTTACCCTTCTAGCAAATAGGTGAAAAGTTCTAAATGAATAATAAAAAAGAGTATACATTATTAAAATGCCTAGTAGTTTCATGGTCATAGATTATAAATTACAGTGGAATCTCAATAACTCGAATGTCAAGGGAAATGCAAAAAAAATCGAGTTAAAGAGTTTTCGACTTAACAAGAACTTCGAGATACATATGACTGTGTTGACAAGAAACCAACATAACGTCACAACTGTATTACTTAGAAAGTTTCATGAATGTATTCATTCATTGCACTGTCCAAGAAAAAAACAATAAATTAGAAGCCCCGAACCCGAACATTCATTTTGGAATTTATTGCTATTATTTTGGGGAATTCCAAGTAAGACGTCATTATATTTTACCAACTACGACTTACAGAGTCTCTTTTTTGAAATTCGAGTTATAGAGTATAAATATGTATTATCAATACTTCGTAGGGAAATAACATTTTGTTCGAGTTATAAAGTCTAAATAATGCGAGATACCGCATATTTAGAGGTTCATCGGAAGGGAATGGCAATTTTTTTTCAACTTACTGAGGATTTCGAGTTAACGAGGTTCGAGTTATTGAGATTCCACTGCATAATGAATGCTGGTTTAATCTAATTAATAATTTGAAAAAGAATAATAATATTTACAGGATCATGTTTTGCCACATGCCGATTGTAGGCTTCAGGATCACTAAATCCTTTGTAACATGAATCACATTTATATTTTGAATTCAAATATTGTGATGACATTTTCTTTTTTGCTACCTCTTCCAACTGTTCTTCTAGCTGAAAAGCATTTAAGATCCATTATGAGAATTAATTAAAAAAATTAAGTATTATTTGAAAAACAATGAAATATGACATACTGATGGTGTCCATAAGTAATGTCGGTTTTCATAACTGAAATTCATGCACTTTTTTATATGTGTCTTGTTACACGTATCTATTTCTATGAAAAGTACAACTGTTTCACTTTTTTTAAACGATGCTGTCTACATTAATTGACGGGGGCAAGACATTTTGATAATAAAACACATGGAGTGCAATATATATCAAATTTGTGTTTTGTTAGGACATTATTAAAAACAAAAGTTTAAAACGGCCACGGCAGAAATAAAAACAAATACATTGTTCAATTTAGCTTTTGGAAAGAGAAATTTATCAAATAGTGATAATCACAGCCAAGCATTTATGAGGGACTGTTTATATGTCATATCTTTTAAGTATTAATTCCAAAATATACATGAAGGGTTGTGTATATCCAAAAAGAAACAAGGAATCAATTTGCCAGTTATCACTGATTTTTCCAAAATATTAACATCTTCAGAATTTGATATTTCTCTTCACAAATAAAAAACTAATAATTCAAAATTACTGATAAAATTGGTGTATAATATAATGGTTACTTGAAAATTACAAAGACCTTAGATTTCAAGAAATCGTATTTATACTCTCATTTTAAAAAATTTACAAAAAAATGATAGCTTACTACATTATAACTATAGATACATTATAATAGAATTGAATGCCAGATGTAATCCTTTTGATCTCTTCAACTCATTCTTACTCAATGTGTCATATTAAAAAATATAATAAACATTTCCCAATGAAACAAAATTGGTGTCGAAAAAATCTACAGAAAAACTAAGGTAACTAACTCAATTTCCAAATTCTATTATTTAGAATGTCAATGATTAGTTTATATCATTTGAAAAATCATTAAAAAAAAAAGATTCACAAATGGGGTCCACAAACTACACATGCAGCATAAGACAGCCGCTTATTAGGTGGCCTAATGACCTTGTAAATGATGCAGATATGTATTGGTTAAGGTTTGTCCAGGATTCAGTACTGTAAAAATCTAGGAAGGTGGTTTATGTCCAGTAGTGAAAGTTCAATCTCTGAAATTAACAAAGAAAAATAAAGATATTATAAGAAAATTATGTACCGTAAGTCTTTTAATGGTAAATTTATCCTGCATTTTTATTTCTAATGGTGTCAATTCATTTGGATCCCACTTTTTCCCAGTTTTTCTTTTTGGTATTGTTGATTTAGATCTTTTTATTCTTCTCTTAGAGTTTTGAATTGGCGGGGATTCTTCTTTTATTGATCTATCTAAAGATTCTTCACTACTATAATCCTGTAAGTAAGCATGTAAAAAATGAACAAATAGAAAAATTTCTAGAAAAATATTTCAAAATAATTTACATAAAAAGCATAAGGGCTCATAGTCTGTTATTGTCTTTAAGAAGTTTAGCTCGTATATTATTAGATCCCAAAATATTAAAAATCAAACAAAAAACAATAATTTTTATTCAATGTAATGTATCCAAAATAAAGTATTATTATGTTTTTCATAGATTTACTAAAATGAATTGTTTTATTTATTTTATTGATCGACATCAAGTTGCAATGTTTAAACATTAGATATTAAAGCAGTGAATTCAGCATTGTATTTCCAAAAATTTTATGTGATTGACAGATATTATGTGGTCAAAAAACATAAAATAGATTAAGTTTCCACATTAACAGTCTTTGTAATAGTAATAATAGGGTTTACGATTTGGTGCTAGGAATTAATAGCATTGTAGTAAACTACGTTCATAAATAAAATATAGAAGAAAAAGAATGCAAGAAATAAAGAACATATAATTTGTACACTTAAATAAAAAGCAGAAAAGTATTCCGCTTGTTTGTCTTGAATTGCATGAGCATAGTTATTTATGTAGTTCAAGAATTTTGATTGGTTAGAATATTCCAGGAAATACGAAATGTTATTTTACGTTAGACTAATTAAGGATACATACAGAAATTTGGTCATTGAAGCGTAATACTGAGGTCTGAGTGTGGGTGCACAGCTACTTCCCAAAGCTTAGCTTATTCTCGCAAGAACACTGCTGGCCATCAGTGATTTTACTTGTATTTTCACATAACCATAAAAGGAGTGTAATGTTTTTAGGGTTTGGTATGTGTGTATCTTTATTTCATTATAACTTTTAAATGTATGAACAGATTCGGAAGGGATTTGAGTATTGTGAGAATCCAGACACATATTTTTTTGAAAAAAGAAAATATAGTAGCAATATGGCTTCATATTCAAAAGTGAAAAAAAATTAATTATCACAATATGGGTATTAAATTAAAGGCCTTGATAAGCATATTCCAAAACTATATCATTTACATGCATACATTTTATATAGATAGAGAGTACATGCAAAACAAACATTTCATCTTAGGCTGAAAACAAAAAAATAAAAAACATTTTTTAAACATTTTTATTTTTAATAGAGAATGAAGTAAACTAAAAATCAAAATTGACCAATGAATCTTTCTATATCCAAAAATGCACTGGTTTAAAAAAAATTTTAAGAGAACAACACTGAAGTAAAATCTGTCATTAAAATATAAAGTAGATTATTATTTTTATAAAGTTTAATGTTATAACAATAAATCTTATTTCAATTATTATTATTTCAAACATAAATATTTTCTGATTAAAAACTTAAACAATAATTTATAATAATGTAAAAGCATGAAAAGGATGTACATAGTCACCATTTCTGTTACACTACTTACTGTATTTAGATAAATCGCACATAATAAATTGCAAGTGCAAACTGAACGTTTATGCTTTAATATTATAGGTTATTTCCTCTAAAATACAACAGACAAGTGACAGGTGAGGGACAGGCAAGACAATGCGCGAGAGACGTCATACCGACTTGCTTGACGGCGAATCGGAGGTACTTTGCCCACGCGCGCACGTGTGAAATAAAAAGAAAAGGCGGGCCAGTGGAGGATAAATCCAGTTTTTATGAAAAACTAATAATTTGCGGGAATATAACGCAACAAAATAACGGTGCCATTAAACGATCGCGGCTCGAGCGCCTGGACCCTTGAGACGACGTGTTGGCGAAAACCAGGTGAGCCCCGAACTTGACTATTCCTCAGGCTGTCCAGGCACATACACGGAAAAAGACAATAGCAATGCATTGTAAAGTTCATGAACAAATAACATAATAAAAAAATAAAGTATTTTCTGTTATCTATATAATAAAAAAAACCAAACTTTTGCATATGACAAACTTATATGTCTCACAAACAGCATGTGTCGCAAAAAACAATGATTGCATTCGACTTTCGTCTTCAAAGACATGTTCAATTCCCAATATGCATTTGTTACACCCTAGTGTATCTCTTCGGATGGTAGTGATCCACTTGTATAAGAGTAGGGCAATTAAAAAGTAACATGTTTAACATATACTATCATCAACACTTACAAATGCTACTGGCGATTCCACTTTCACTTTCTGCCTTTTATGTGCATATTTATTTTCACTTATTTTTCTTCTTTTAGACATCTCTCTTGTCTGTATTGGCGTAGTGAAAACTTGTTCATTATTAGTGAGATCAAGAATTGGTATTTCATCACTTTCTGCTTTAACATCATTTTCAATTTTCACTTCATAGAATTTTGAATGCGAAGTACTTTCAATGGTGTCTCCATGACTATTAATACTAAACCTTCCTTTAATGTCACAATAGTGTTCTTCAATATGATTATTGAAAACAGATACTAAATTGGAGCATAGTTGCAAATTTTGCCTGTCGGTTACATTTATATCACTATAATTTATCTGAAAAAACAGAAACAGATGAAATAAAAAATTTTGCTCCATAATCTATGAAGGACCCAATTATCTAATTAATTTTACCTTTCCATTCTTTTTATATACTCTCATGAGTGCTGATTGACCACGTAGACATTTTTCTTTAAATAAGTAGTATTTTCTGATAAGATAGGCACACTCATAACAAGCATATTGTAAAGAGAATACAATGTTGTCCTAAAAGAAATATTACACAAATATGATTAAAAAAATGTAAACATTCTTGCAAATAAATACAAAATTTTACAGAAGTAAAAATAAATTGCCACATGTATATGAGTGCATCACTTGAGAATGGATCGACCAATTTGGCTGATTTCTTTTTGTTATGTTTATAATTGTCAGGATAATGTTAGTATATAAACAAATAACCCCTACAAAATTTTTTGATGTCTTATGGAATGTCTTCGGAACGGCTAAGAGATTTCAATGCGACTTTCATTGGATGCTAAAGAAACTTACTGAGCTACATTTGGGATACTTTTTATTCCGAAAATATTTTGCATTCCTGCGTGAAAATTATACAACAGTTAAAAAGAGGATAACTTATTGGAATCAAATCAAAAATAGAACTGGGATCAACATCAGGAGCAGAATATAAATTGAGTTCTAGACTGAGACAAAATAGAGGATGTGGTTCGGGATTAGCATCATGATGGACAAAGCATCGACAGTAGATATAAAAGATATAAGAATTCATGTCTGCAAGGGCAGAGCTGGGAGGAAAGCTATCTATAATAAAAAATAATGTGGGTTTAATTCTAATTTAGAGTTCTATGTGAATTACTAAGAACCCTTATAGTTTAACCAATTTCAATATAGTATGAGTGATAGATTAAAATCAATATAAGGATATACGACATATTTTTGGGTTCCCTGAAAAGAACTGATAACCCTTACAATTTAACACATTTGATTAAAATTTAATATGAAGATAATTTAAAGCTAGTAAAACGATTTGTGATTATTTTTAGGGTCATGTAACAATTACTAAGATTGTTTGTAGTTTAATAAATTTCATTAAAATATAGCATGAAAAATAGATGAAAGCTAATAAAAAGATGTATGACATATTTTTTAGGGTTTTGTGCAAATAACTGAGAAAACACAATCAAATGAATTCCAAAAAAAAAATAGTATAGAAATAGCTGAAAACCAATGAAAGAACATATGATACATTTTTTAGATTCCGTGAGGATTATTTAAAATTGTCATAGTTCAAACAATTTCAACAAAATTTGGCATGGAAATAGACTGAAGCCAATGAAACATATTGGTTATTGTAGTTCTGTGAATATTACTGAGGGGTTCTTATAGTTTCACCAATTTCACTGAAATTTTCAATTTTCTCTTGTTGATTAGAGGAATTATTAAATCTAGAACAAACAGTGTAAGAGTAGAGTAAGGCAGAAGTGCACTACAGGTGGTGTGGGAGCGGGCGTGATAGACGGGATGCGATACTAATATAAACCCATTTAAGAAAGCAGAGCTGAGATAAAGAATAAGAAGCATGTCTGGTGTCTGTATGTTTGTCATAATTTTATGACAAAATCACTGACCCAATTGATAAAATTTGCCAAACAGCTTACACCCTGAAGATGAGCATCTAATACTTATTGTAGAATATAGTATCTGAAAATATAGGTTTAAAAAATAATGAAAAAACACGAGAAGTTTAGTCCATGTGGGCAAAGCTGCATATTTGTAAAACTAAAAAATTTAAAAATACTTTTATGTATAGAAAAACAATACTATTTCAAAGTAATGTAGTTAAGGTATAGTTTGTTGTGAAACTAAAAATTGCCCAAATTGAAATTGTAATCAGTGACGGAATCAGAATCAAAAACGGGATAGGAAGAAATTTGTGAATAAGACTAGAATCAGAATCAATTGTATTACCGAGATTGGAATGAGGAACAGCACTGGGATCAAAATCAAAACTGATACCAGGATTAGTATCACTTGCAAGGTCCATCGATATGTTAATATAATAGAAAAAGAATCCATTGTATTTTTGTACACATATTACATATATATATTTTTTAATTATGTAGAACTGCGGACATACAGTATATTGGAACACCACCTAACAGAAAAGGTAGAACAGTCTCTACTGGGCCAGTTAATTATAAGTCTATAATTAACATACATAACAGAAGTGGCATAAAAAGAGACATAATTATATAGAGATTTTTGGTAGAGATTTGGAGATATAAATTTATTTTGTTTTGCAGTCATCACTAATAGAAATATATTATTCAAAAATTTGCATCAAGTTTTAATCATCTCACTACTGAGGTCCTGAGACATACCATCCCACAATTTTAATTCGAATTGAGAGATTTTGACCTTAAGCCTTCCAAGCTGGCTTTGTGTGTATTGGGGACAACTAGCAACTATTGCTATCAATGTGAAAATATTCAGGAACGATAGCATAACGGGGTTTCTGAGGCACAGAACAAGTGGTTAAATTTTGCTTTAAGTTAATTGGTACTTTTGCGTTCAAAGATAAACACTGAGCCACCACTACTATCAAAATTTAAAGACGCATTAATTTTTAGTTTTTCAACAGTTCGTTGTCCTTCCCCTAGCTAAGAATGAATAGATTTATCCATTATCGTATTGAATTATTTACAAGAAAGCCTTACCTCCGACATGCTGCCGATAATGCTTTTATAATAATCTTCAAGTGCGCATTCACGTAGTTTAAACATTTTAACGTTTACACTTAAACATACTTTACAAATTATCAATTCTGTCATGACGTTTAATAACAAAAATCAGTGATGACTTACTAAAAATATATTATTTCTTTAATACTATTATGAATGTTGCTTAGAGACAAAATGACAATACATTAACACATTAAATAACATATATACTTGTACACATGAAATCTAGTACATAATTAAGCACGAAATTTTTGACTACCAAGTTTCTCTATAAAAATATACTCTAATTACAGGTTTTCTCCCCAAAACATTGTTTTATTTAATGGGACACAGATTAGCTATAGTTTTATATAAACACCCAGAAACATACATCCATAGAGTATAATAATACGACCAAGTCTACATCTACTTCATACTTCTCTATATTTATAGTGTAGTGCATATTTCTATTATATTATTGAAGTGGATTGCAACAAACATTAATGTCAATAACGTCATACTTTTTAAGTTTTTTTAAAGTGTAAAAATATAACTATATGTTTTTACATTTTAAAAATAGTAAAAACATATAATTATATATTTATTTGTATTTACATCTTACTACTGAACCCAATTCTCCGTAAATTGTAAAAATAGTATGTAACATATCCATTCATGTAATAAAACAGTAAAAGCTGGTGTGTCTACATTTTGAAAGTATGTACAAAAACTGGATAGAGGACAACGACGATTTTTAATTATTAATTTGTCTGTTCGCGTATTTCTCTCAAATTACTGAAAATATTTTAATGCAATTTTCACGGGTAAATAGAGTTTGGCTTGGAGCAGGTTTTTTTTCATTTAAATTAGATATCAGGAAAAAAATATTTAAAAATTAAGCCTAAGAAATCACAAGTTAAATAATAATTGCTAGCGTGAAAAGTTTATACGGCGAAGCCGGCGGAGCCGTAAGTGGACAACTACTTTTAAAAATTGAAATTGTTTATATTTTAATAAATAGTGTTAGAGTCATTGTGATATTACATTGTTTTAGGTATCATCTAGATTTTAACCATGTTATAGCAATAATATAAATTTCTTGGAGAGTAAGTTCAACGATTATTGAAATGAAAATTTCATTAGGCGCGTTGGACATGTTTCGGGATGGGAAAAACTATTGAATTCGTGACACTGTTATCCTTAACGTAACTAACACCTTTGTATATAAGTATGTACATATATTGTATATGTACGTACATAGTTACACATGTATGTTAGTATTTTTTAAGATGGGAAAAAACCATTGAACTCGCGACACTGTTGTCGTTACCGTAATCGACACCTCTGTATATAAGCATCTACATATATTGACCTCTTTTACACCACAGTTTAGTTTGGGTTAAAATACATTGATAATATAACTATATATAATATAAACATATATTATGTATATATGTACAACATAGATTCATGTCGGAACTTTTCGTATTGTATTTGTAAATTTACGTTTTAAGTAATAGATTGCAATTTTTGTAAGTAAAATAATATGCATTAGTTTTCATGTGCAATAGCGCAATATATGAAAATTGTAATATAATTTTTATAGTAGTAGTTTAAAATAATGAATAAAAGGAAACTTCATTTAAAAGTATTTCCTGCACAACAAAATATTTTCTAACGATACAAAAAATACATACGTAATTCTTCAACTTTTAATTTCTGTCGGCACTCTCGGAGTGCCACTGTTGGTTATTTTTTTATTGATGTTTTAAGTTTAATCAAATTCAATAAGAGCATTTTATTTAATTCAAATATTTTGTTAATCTTTGTCAGCCAATTTAGTACGACTTTATAGTGGGGGAACAAAAATATTTTACTTATTATTATAAAAATGCCAACTAAGTACTAGGCTCGCGTGAAAAGAGTTTCGTGTACTGTACTGTATATAATACTGTGAATAGAAAAAAGAAGCGTGCGCTTGAGCAAGCTTCTTTTTTCTATTCGGAAACGTAAATAATATACTTATTCAGGTTATCTAAATTAAATAAAATAAAGATTTTTTTTTTAATTTTAATAAACTTCGTTCGAAGTGTTAGTTTCATGATTATCCTCCATTATTTCAACGAGATAGTCCAATTACCCAAGCGTTATAATTTTCATAAGGCGCGCTGGGGGAGGGGGGAATTGATAGACTGTATAATTCTTATTATCGATCATAAAAATGAGTTCAGTTGTGATGGGGGCAAGGTTGGACGGTGCCCACCCTAGAAAAACCGATAGTATTGAAGAATTATTTTTTTGTTTAATCGCTTTTAATTTAAGATTCAATATCAATCCCGTGAAACTAATTTATCCATTATTAACATTATCAGAATCAATTCTCGTCTCCCACAGTAATTTATAAGTACGTATGCTATTATTGCTATGTGCATTTGTTATGTACAATAATTATCAACTATCGCGCATCATGTAAAAAATATAGAATTGACACCGACCATTTACTATTTACAATTATTTTTACAGTTCATAAGTGCAAACTAATTTTGATACTTTTACAAATTGGTACAGTTTTCTGCCACGACATCTACTGCGTTCGCTTTATTGTGCCTCATTTGTTCTTTGCGCACAGCGAATTCATACACACGCTCGTGATAAGCAGAAAAGTGCGACTATACAAAAAGAGCTGAACGTATCTGATTGAACTAGAATGACGGCCACCGCTGCACTGTGTCGCCTGCGAAAGAGTTTTTCCAACTGAAAATATAGTGACGACAATTATATGATTCATACCGTACATTACGCCGTACTATAAAAACATAGAAGCAAAAGCTTGCTAAATTTATTAGAATATAGAAATATAAATATATATCTCATGTCTAATTAATTTCTATTTTCGTTTTATATAAATACATCCATACACCATTCTAATTAAAAAACAAAGTATTAGTTTTAGAATTAAACATTTTTCCACAATAAAAAGTATTTTCCCGAAGATACTGACATCTTCTTGCCAAACTTTATCCTAGAAAAATATTGACATTGTTATATGAATGTGCGATGTGTTAAAAACTCATATTCAATATTTAACTGTTAAAGTTAAAAGCTAATCAGATCAAAATGCAGGTAATTTTATGTCATTACAGGAGACCTGGCGCATATATGGACCGTGCGCCTAATAATGGCTATAAATAGCAGTAATATGAAAAAAAAAGGACAAAATTATGTAATAGAATTAAATATTTTTCAAACATTTTGTGACCCGGAGAACAATGATATAATGAAGTAACTTATAAGTATACGTTGTATACTTTTTATTATACTAGTAACACAGATCGTCACATCGCTTTGCAACTACAAAAACAAATTCAAGTTTACACCAATCGCAACTTTCTACACTATTATCTGACCAATACAAATTGACGTGCAACGTAATCAGAATTTCAGTAAAACATTAATAACATTTCTAAAGAATGACATAAGTAATATTAAAAGTGCTGTTGGGGTATCACTAGCTAATGTAACAATATACCTATTTTCTTCTTTTTTATCACTTTTATATTCATTGTTGTCTCTGTCATCTGTGATTTTACATTAAAAATAAATTCTAACCAACCTAGTACAGTAATAGTCACAATGTTACGCTGAATAATGGTTTTAATAGTGAATTGTATCACCATCTCTATGTTATTCTAAGAAGTTAAAAACAAAGGTAATCCTACTATAGACAGGTACTCTGTGGCACTAAACGAGATGCAAAGCAGTGATTAAAAGTCAATACTATCAACAAAAGTGATTTGAATACAAGACTTTTTAATTTTTTACGTAAAATTGATAGTGGTTTAGGAATAATTTCTGTGTCTCTAGAATATGAAAGAGTCCGCGTTTTGATCACTTTAATACGTATTATTTTTCTAGATATGTCATATTCCCCGCCTCGCTTAGGTCCATTTCGCCGGTCTCCTTTGTATCTACAATGTAAAATAAAAAGCTCTTAGATTAAACGAATTTTGCTATTAAGCGTGTAGCATTATTAAGAGATATTCAAAAAGCGTGTAGGATTTTGAATATTGCTGTTATTATATAGCGACCTCTGTATTTGAAACAAAGAACTATTATCTCTCAGCTGTCACTTTTGAGTTTCTCGACATAGTAATGTTACTATCATAATTACCATAGATGAATACATTCACAAACTATACTATAAATACAATTATTACTCTTGCGCTATGTCTCGTATTTGGGATGCAGTGCATAGATGAGAAGAGATCATAATTAAAACGTGTTTGGGCTTAATATTGTTCTGTGGTCAAATTATATCTGTGCTGTGGCCACAGAAGAACAAAAAGTTGAACAGATAAATATTAGTTTTTGCCATTAAAGTATTTTGCCATAAAAGTGATGTTGAAACGAGGTAAACAGCTGTTTAATTTGCTTTGAGATTTGTTTTAAAATGAACACTGTAACTGATGCAGCACACCCCCGGTTTAGAATTAAACCGTTACCTGTTATCATGGGTAAATCATTTTTTTTTGTAATAGCTCAAATATTAGCTCATACATGGGATACACTTAATGTTTTGCGTAACTCATAAATAAAAGAATTTACATGTGAAGTGAAATATTTACTACTTTGTAAAGTATTCTCCATTACATTCTACACACTTATTCATTCGTTTAAACCATTTTTGAAAACATGACTTGGTCTGAGGTCATTTTTTGCACGTGCTGGTTGAAAGCTATCACGGCCTCTTCTGGCCCCGTAAATATCAAATGTCTCATCAAGTCTTTGATTTTTGGGAAAATAAATAAACCGCATGGCGCTAGGTATGGACTGAGTGCGGGATATGTTATGGACTTTACCTTTTTAGAAGTCAAAAATGACATCGTATTATTCGCGGTGTGCGGAGAAGCATTGTTATAATGCAATGGGTTGCGACTTACTTTTATTCTCTAACTTTTTCTAAAATATTGCAAACAAATGGTGGTGTATCACTGAGAATTAACTGTCTTTTGTTCTTCAAGTGGGATCGTGAAAACAAGACCCCTCGTGGAGAAAAAGTCATCATTTTTTTGCCTGCCTCAATTTTGTTGGTTTACTGTCGCCTTCGAACACCCACACCCAAGGCTTGCTTTCTTTCCTTAATGTAATAATATATTCATATTTCATCTCTGTCACAACATCATACACGGCATCTGAATGTCTATGATCATACTTTAACAACACTTTTTTACACCAATCAACTCGCTTCCACTTATGTTTGGGGTGAGTTCATGACGAATCCAATGGCAACAGTGTTCCAACTCTTAAATGTTGGTGTAAGATTTTTTGAATTTGGTTCATACCAACCCCCAAATGTCCTCGAATCTCCTCATATGTGATATGCCAGTTTTCTTCAAATAATTGCCTGACAGTAGCTACATTTTCCTCAATGATCACAGTTAAGGGCCGACCTTCACAAATTTTATCATGGAGAGAAACACGGCCACAATCAATTTCTGCATACCATCAGCTTACAGTGCTCAAATGAGGTGCTTCCCTCCCAAAAGCATTTGAAGGCGAACAGTGCAGTCTTGCGGAGACAGTGAACTTTTAAAATCATAAAAGATCATCATCCTAAAATCTTACTTTTGCTCTGGATGCGAATTTCAAACTTGTGTTAAAAATAACTGACAAGTGATTTCCTGCCAAAAAATATTTTAACCAATGAATGAGTTTATTATATTTTTAAAAAAGTCGAAATACAAATATTTATGAATGATCAGGAGTGCAGAACTTTCAGTGTGCTCTATGTAATGAAATAATATGAGAATAACTATAATGGTGATGCTGCAGAACCCAAATGATATATAATGTTTGGCAACATTTTTGCTTATTATGCAGAAATAACCTTTCTTAGCTTTAAACAGTACATACTTGTATAATGCATAAAATAACTGATAGTTGTTTAAAGGTAAGATATTTTTAGAAAAACCACATTTTTGCACATTTCAGGATTGAAGATTGCATTAGTTCAGTTAGCTGTTGGGCCGGATAAGAAAAAGAATATTGCCAATGCTATCCATGAAATCCATAAAGCTAAAGCACAAGGTGCTCAGTTAGTGGCTCTACCTGAATGTTTTAATTCTCCATATGGCACAAGTTAGTATGTTATGGCTATATAATGGCAGATGCAGCCATTTAAATTAATCAATATGCTTTAAAAACTAGGTATTGGATAACCATTGTGATTACATCGTTGAATGGATAAAACAAAATGAAAATGAAATATTATAGATTGATATATTGAAATGTATTGCAAATCTAGTTTATTTAGGAATTGAATGTGTGAATTGTAATATTTTATTGCTTAATAAGTTATTTGAATCCAGAATATTTTGCTGAATACTCTGAAGAAGTGCCAACGGGTGAGACTAGCCAAGCACTATCAAGAGCTGCAACAGAAGCTGGGGTTTGTGTGGTAGCTGGTACAATTCCTGAAAGATCTGGTAATAATCTGTATAACACATGCACAGTTTGGGATGTCAATGGGAAGTTATTGGCTAAACATAGAAAGGTATTGAATAAATAAAATTATGATTGATTTTTATAATAGTGCAATATAATAGTTTTCATTAGAGACTTACTTACATTAACAGGACCATTAAATATGTCAATATGGCACCTACTCGTGCCAGTTGGTGCTGACACTGAAGTACCACCATTTCTACATATACTATTTTTTTCTTGTGCATTTAATGGTCAATCTCATTAACAAAATGAATTCCCAATTGTTCCATCAGATATTTTAGACAACAAAATCTTAGTAAACAGTTCTAGAACAACATATGTAGCCATTTCTTTATGATAGTATTACTCTAAGTGCTAACATCACAATTATTCTCATTGCAATCTATTTACCAGGTATATCATGACCTTGAATATAAAATAGACAAATTTTAATTTAATTGGCTACTATATATAGACTGTAAATTTAAACTTTTTCTATGAAAGATATTTTGGTAATAGCGTACTCAGTCCTACTACTGTTTTATTAAATAACTGATAAAAAAAACTACATGAGTTCTAAACTAAACTTCACGGTTTGGTAGTTTGGGTTCCAATTTAATTTCTAAGCTGTGTTCGGTTCTAATTCCAGAACCAGAGATACAGTTTGATCTCTCCCTCATACTGCCTTCCATATATTAGGGAGGTTATTTAAATTGGTTGTGTCAGAAAAATATGTATAAATGCCACAAGTGTAATAAAAATGGTAGGTGGAGCTGCAGGCAAAAGCTAGTAATTTATAAACATGGGAATATTTGGAAGCGTAGTTATCTAAAATTGCAATTCATTGTTCTTTTTAATACATAATACAGTAAAAGTTTTTGAGCTAAATATAATTGCTTAATGCAACTTATTGTAATTTATGACAATAAAATATTTTTGTAGCCATTTATTTTATATTGTACTATTTTACAGATACATTTATTTGACATAGATATTCCTGGAAAAATAACATTTAAAGAGTCTGAAACTCTATCTGCTGGGGACAAACTTACAACTTTTGATTACCAAGGTATCAAGATTGGATTAGGTATCTGTTATGATGTGCGTTTTCAAGAAATTGCTCAACTTATGGCTGACCAAGGTTGGTATATTACGTTAATAGCAAAAATGTACTTTGTTTTGCAGATTCAACTAGGGCAATTCACAGATGAAATTAATTTATATATGATAATGTGATATTGTCAATTATGTTTACTCATATTCATGCAAATGTTAAATTATTTATTTTACCAATTATGATATTCTATAATACAAAGTAGGTAGTGTTTTTGTTCCTTAACATTGATAGCAATTTCTACTTCTTTACTTCCTGGTCCCATGAAGACTTTATGACTGGAGGACTGGAGGAATGGATGTATCAATCAGGTACTATGATGGAGCGGGCGCACGCGTATTGAGCGCTTTACGCCCTGTTTTTGTTTTTCCTGATTGCTTGACTATTTTGTAGCAGTGATGTTTTGCCAACTTAGGTTGTTGAAATAATACCTCTGAACACTAGTTGTCTATAGAGGTGCAGAGCTTCACTTCCGATATGCCGACACGTATGCTATATACTATCGTGGACTGTAGACTATGTGCAATAGTGAGTGCAACAGCGTAGCAGAGTGCAGTAGCAAGTGCAGGGTAGTACAGCACTGCCGAGGTACAGGTCGAATGCAATATGCAGTTGCATTCTTATACTACTTTCCATTATTTTGGGATTCGTCCTTCAAAGAGCTATTCATTAGATGGCTCAAATTTAGACCAATTGATGAAGCAGCGTTCGTTCGTGGGTCTTCCACACCCTACTAGCGGGTGCAGGTGCGGGACGCAGGACTTATTTTTGCCTCATGCCCGGACGTCTTCTCGTCAGGGATACGATCCCGACGGATTAGGTGGTAATGGTCCCCTTACGGAGGGATCCATTTCTTGGATATCCAATTCACGCAGTGAGTCTGGTTTTAGTTTTTATGGGAGGAGGTGTTCTGAGTAGTTCTCTGGGGAGGGATTGGCCGCTCGGAGACCTCTCTTGCGTCGGAGCGATGTTCCGGAGGAATTCATAGGGGCCCTGATCAGCGAATCAGCGATGTCGAACATCCGGCGAGCAATCGCTGGATGAATTCCTCTACGGTTTCGATGCAGAGGTCGCGAGCGAATACGTCATTTATGACGTACCGTCCCGCTTCCACGATCGTCCGTAGGGTGATGTTTTGCTGGGCTTGGATCTTCTTCCTTTGCGAAGCGGAACAGAGTGCGTACCATGCTGGAGCCGCGTACGTGAGCCGGGAACGGATGTAGCCCTTATACAGGGCGACTTTGGTTCGGAGCGGGAGGCGCGATCGAAGGACTGGGCGCAGCATGCTCCACGCGGCTCTGCTCTGGTGGGTGACATGTTCCTCCTGAGCGGCCATGTGCATGGAGCGGTCTGTCTGTACGCCCAAGTATCGCACCCTGGTCTGCCACTCCACCTCCTGTCCCCGGAGTCTCAGTTTCGGTGGCATGGTACGCCTTTGGCCGGTCAGGAGGGCGGCCGTCTTCGTGACATTCACGGCGACCCGCCATCTGTCCAGCCAGTCTGGCAGTAGGTCGAGGACCCTCTGGAGTTTAGCCGCAGCGAGGTCTGCCCGACGAGTTGATGCGAGATACGCGCTGTCGTCAGTATATACCTAGTGCCAGCACGACGTCCTCCTCCCAGTCTTGGAGTTGATCTGCAAGCGTAGGGATGTTATCGGTGTACACCGCGTACAAACACGGCGATAGGCAGCTGCCTTGTGGTATCCCGGCGCTAATGGGACGCGGGTCCGAGGTCGCGTCCTCGACTGTAACGTAGAAGTTGCGGCCCTCCAGGAACAACGCTACTGTCCGCACAAACGCAGGCGGGATCTGATTGTCTATTAGCTTGAACAGCAGTCCGGAGTGCCACACTCGGTCGAACGCCTTCTCGATATCGAGAAGGACTCCAACGGTGCGGCGCTCCCGGTTGTGCTCGGCGGCCATGTGATGTAGTACTCGCGCCAGCTGGAGCGTTGTAGAGTCCGCTGCGAAACCCGAACTGCTCCTGTATAGGTGTCAGGTGACGGAGCAGGCGTCGCAGCATGATACGCTCAAACAGTTTGGTGATGTGAGACAGCAACGTGATCGGGTGCTGACTTGACGCAAGTCGAGGGTCTTTGCCTGCTTTCGGGATAGCAATGATGCGTCCCATCTTCCAGCATCCCGGAAAGTGACCCGTCCGTAATATCCCATTGAAGAGCCTCATCATCGCCACCATGGCTCTTCGAGGCAGCTGCTTGATGGCTATGGTGGGAATCCCATCGGGTCCTGGAGCCTTCAGCTTAGGTAAGCGGAGTATTATCCGAACTGTTTCTGTCGTAGTTGTCCCCCGGTACCGGCGGTATCGGGGCCGACAGGAATTCCCGTACGCGGCGTTTCACTTTTCATGATGTATTATAATTGGGTGCGAGTCTGATGCCGGGTGTAGAGTGTGCTTTGCTAGGATCTCCGCCCGATCCTTTGCGGCATAACGGCGCATCCCTGTTTTATCAAGCAATGGACACACCGGAGCTGGAGCTTTTGTTAAGCGGCGGCAAAGGACGAAGCGGTCTGGATCTTATAATCTGTCCTCGATCAAAAGCCGTACCGTTAGGACAGCTACGCTATTTTCCGACTTCGATCATGGGCCGTACCGTAACGGGCGCCGCTATTTGGCGCCCGTGAACGACTACCATCATCGCTTGGCAGCCCTACCGTTGTGAGGGCCGCCGGTGTTTACGTCACGTGATCGGCCCTCTGAAGAATTACCGAGGTACTACAGTGCATACATGTTTGATGCATTTCAGAAGTAAAACCCATACAAACTCGTGTCTTTATTTACAAAATAAACCTATTTGTACAAAACTGTTTACTATAAATCGCACCAAAAAGGCGATATTTTCTATTCATTAAGAGCTCGAAACTCGTCTAGTACGAACTATATGACCGAAGTGTAAAATAGTCAGTATGTTCACGCCGTGTGTACGTCGGGGTGTGCAGGAACGTTTTCGTCGCGAGCAGGTACTATGTACGCATACATTTTTAAAGGGTTTAAATGTTACTACTTCTCTTTCTATTTGTAATACTTGTAAAATCATTTGGGATGGTCATATTATGATCAGAGACATATTAGAAGCATTTACAACCTATTGTAAATGAATTCAGAGTTATAGTATATGGATCGAATTTTTAAATTGGCACTGTGCTTGTTCATACAACAAATAATCTATGGATAGTTCACCAAAGTAATTAATGTTTTGTTGGAAATGATATTTGTCATAAGTCCTATTTTGTATTACTATTTCTGATATAGTTTTATGATCTAACTACATTCTCCTGCCACTATTACAAGGCTTTATTATATTTTAAACATATTTTATTTAAGTCTTTAAATATAAAATTTTGTATTTGATAGCTGGGTAGGTGGATATTTCTTTTCAATATTAATGTTCCCACAACTTAAATTAAGTAATAAACAATTCATGCTTTTTTTTGCTCTGTAAAATAATATTTATTGCTAAGTATTTTTGTCTTTGTACAGAGACATTAATTGTCAGTTAGTGTATATGTTTAAGCTTGATGCCAAAAATGTACAATGCAATTTTCACATCATTTTGGTGTATATGAACATTTAACAGTGGTTTATAGTTTAGGTTTCCGAATGCCATTTTTTGGTAACATTATATTGACTGCGAAATGCCAATATATATATATATATATATATATATATATATATAATAAAAATCCTACGTTCTATTCAATACATAAATAACGTCTGCATAATTTGTCTTAGTAAATTAATGTCTTAGTAATTAGGGTCTGTTCAGCAGTTTCATGCGATTCAAGAACAAACAATCTAATAAACATATTTTCAGCTTCATAATTTAAAACCTTAATGTTCTTAAAACGTGGAGGGTAACTTTTATATTTTATCTAACTGTTGTTTAGGTACAGAATGTCCTCTAAATAAATGGTAGATATAAAACTATTTATTTTTAATAAAATATTACATGTTTTCAAAATCATAATAAGGGTATGATTTTAAACTGTACTATACTAAAATGTGAAATATTAAATTGTTTCTTATTTAATAGTCTTTAAAGGAATAAGAAAATAATTTCTGTATTGTGTAGTTTATATATATATGTTCTGATTCTGATTTATTAAAATTGTTATTCAATGATATGGAAGATTAATATGGTTATTTTTTAAATGATATAATTATAATTGTTTAATATTTCATGTATTAGAGGATCATTAGTAATTGTCTACCAATTTTATAAAATTTTGGAAATATTACACTATTACAGGACTTACACATACACATATTTCATTCATGAATTGTTGAGAGCTCTTATCTGATAAATGTTCAGTTTTACGGGAAATTAGAAGTTATCAGTGGCAGAATGCAACTGTCATATTTAGTAGATATTTCTATAAAGGATTTGTGTGCCTAACAAATCATTATAAGAATATGAGTTCTCAGTAGTCAATTCATTATCATAATTACCAACAAATGGCACGAAAAACATATTTGGACATAAATGTCGGATAGGAGATCACAGCAGTTCATTGACAATTTGTTTATATTGTTTGAATTGAGTAGTCTTATAGTTCTGCCTTTTGAGTTTTTCATCTGGCATTGTGGATTGATTGATTCTTAAATTATACATTAAAAATGCAACTCAAATAGTTCTTGTTGCTTTGTGAGCTAATTGTCTTATCTTTTTAACTTTTAATATTTACAGATTTACTCAAATTTTGTTTCATATTTCAAGAATTCTTAACATCAAATTTTGATCCATAAAAAATCGTATTTTAATTCCTCCTCCTTGGAGGAAAAAATATTAAAAAGTGCTGATATGATATTTGTTTGTTACTAACTAAAAACCTGATATCAAACTTTGTTTTCGAAAGTGATTGACTTCATAGTGTTTTGTTTTGCAATCATTGTATTATTACAATTTTTGAATGTGATGTTGTTATGTACAATTGGATACCATATGTCCATATGGGTATGGTCTTATATATTAATATTTTACTTTCTAAAAATAATTGTGATTTCCATTCATAAGTCGATAAAGCTTTTAGGATAATAATATAGTATTTTATGTTTCAGGATGTTCCTTACTTATGTATCCAGGCGCATTCAATATGACAACAGGCCCCTTGCACTGGGAACTGCTGGGTCGAGCTCGTGCTGTCGATCAACAGTTATGGGTGGCGCTGGTGAGCCCTGCGCGCGACACCAACGCCGATTACGTGGCGTGGGGACACACGACATTAATAAATCCATGGGGGACAGTCGTCGGAGAGTTGGATGAAAAACCTGGGACGTTGATTAGCGATATAGGTATTTATCACAACGTGTTTTAATTGTAACATATGTTATAAATGTGTTTTTAAATAAGTAGAGCTATTTAATTGCATATATATTTATATGGAATAATTATGTATTCAATATGAAATTAAAAAAAAAATGGTTGCTGACTTTTCATTATAAATACATATTCATCACCATTATTCCGCTTTGCATGTTATGTATTAAAACTAAGTATATGTCAGAATTGATTAGATATGAAAACAAAAACTCAACAAGTATAAGCTTTACTCAAACATATGTAAATTTAACTAGTGCAAGGGTGGGTCTTTTGCTATTTTAAAAGAGTCGGTGACAAACTTTAATTTTGTGGTTAGTTCCATATTTAATACAATATAAGCACTTATATCACTGCAAATATTGGTTTATTTGTAATACATCTGCAAGAAAATTAGTGATTTTCTAATTTATTCCTTCACTTCTGCTAACAGCCTTTTATTCATGCCAAATTATAAGATTGTATATCAATGGAAAGTGTTTAATAGGTTTCGACAAACATTCAGTCAGTGCAACTTTTATTATTTCTATGTTTTTATTGGATTTAATGTATTGAAATTTCTTTTTTGCATTAAAATAGAAAATTTGAGGACCTTGATAGAAACTGAAAATTATTTTTGTTCCATATAAGGTGATACACACTCTCTTTGAAACATAAAACAGGATTGTTTGTTAACTGTCAATTTAAAAATAAGTAGCTTCCTGTTATTGAGTTTCAATTTGGTACTTTATTGAAACTTTTGGACCTTGATACATAGAGACTGTTAAAAGTATACAATATTATTTTGTATAATCATAGGGTTTCTTTTTTGGTTTTGATTAAGGTCTTTTTAGGTTTTGTAGGGTTCTCTTTTTGTACCTTTATTAGGTATGGAACCCTAAATATTAAGTCAAATTTTAAAATATTTAAGATTTCTAAACAATAACTCATCAAAAAATATGTGTATTTTCTACATAAAAATTTATCTTTAGGGTTATTCTATAACGATTTCCATCACCATTGTGAATAATATTGTTAAATGAATAAATGTATTTAAGTTTAGAAAAAAATCTTCTTAGCATATGAAATCTTCTTAGCATATGAAATGGGTATATTTTATTAAATTAATGGTCGCTCAGTGGTTAAAATTTACTATACATTAAATTTTCAAGTTTCAATGTTAATGAGATTCTTTTGTCAGAAGGACTACATAATCGTTTGTATGATATTGTATTTTGTTATTAAATTAGCATGTGTGCTTTGCATTAATTTCTTGCTATATCTATGATTTAAAATTTAATGTTATAATGTATATTTTAAAAATGTTTGGTGACAATCTCTGCTCTGTGCCACTGTTGGATCATAGAATATGTGTTTGATATTGTCAGTATGAAAGGAAACTGTATGTTTAATTTTTCATAATGTAAAGTGTAACCTTATACTGTATATAAATTTTAGCTTTCTTGCACTATTTTTTCCATATAAACTTAAACCATGCCAAATATTTCCATGAAGGACAATGAAAATAAGGTAATGTATAATATATTTTTATTTTTCAGATTTGAATACAATCGCTGAAATGAGGGCTCAAATCCCAATAAGGAAGCAAAAGAGGACTGACCTTTATGAAACCATTCTAAAGACAAATATTTAGCGTACATAGATATATGTATAAACATCTTATGAATGTTACATATTTACACAATTTTTTAGCATATTTCTGTAAGCGAAAATGCTAGTGATATTGATATACCATTTTATCATGTTATATTGTTAATATTTAATTTTACTACAAGCATTTATTTTCACATGTTACAATTTGGATCTTTTATTTAGTTGACCCTTCTCGACAAAAGCTAGATTATGTTCTAATAATTTCAGTGTATCAGTTGCACAACCCCAAAACAATGTTATCCCACTGCCACCTGAAAGATATAATTAATTTTAATTATTTTTTAAAATATGTTATATAGTAACTATATTGTTACTTTATATTATTATTAAATTTTAACTTTCCACTATGAAAATTAAAATAGTTTAATAAAATTGGTAAATTAATTTTCAGTAGCTTTTCAAAAATCGAGTTATAAGATTTTGATGTTTTAGGGTGTTATAAATCTATTTTAATCATTTTCCAAGTGATGTCTAATGTTTTTAGACTATCATTCATATTACTCTTTGATACATTCCAAAAACTAATTTTCTCTTCTGCTTACTAAACAACATCGATCTGTGCAAACTGCATTAAAATTGGTAGATTCGTTCAAGAGATATTGACAACAAAAAATTTAAAATAAAAGGATGTTTTCAAAATAATATGTAAAATTCTTGATGAATTGATATTTGTTACTTAGTTATCTTTTTCTGTTTAAAAATTTGCGCCAGATTGCCGATACCATAGAGCAGATCTAAATCAAACAATGCAGTTGAAAGATATTGTAGTTGAAAAATTAAAATATAGCTACATATTTTTATAATGCAGATATTTGAACTTGAAAACCTCAGAAAGTATAAGAGAATATGCATAAAGTATATAGAGAACCTCAGAAATTATTTTTATGACCTTGAAGAATTCGAAAAAATACAAATCAATATATTGAACACAATCTCAATAATTTATGGTTTTTTTTATTTATTTTTGAACACTGAGATTGAAAGTAGTAGAAGTTCGTGGCTGAGGATGATCAGGGATGGCCTGTACGTCAACTGTTTTTCATATTTTTGAGCTTGAAAAGCTTAACAACTCATAGACAATATTCAAAACTAAAGGATCTCAAAGTCACAACGATAAATGTTATAGTGGGAAGTTTTAGGTATGGGCTGCAGGGTCATCCCTAATACAATTTTTTTCATATTGCTAAATGTTCTTCAATACATTTATTTACATTACTTTTATCCGTTAACTATAACTCAATTTTAGATATGGTTACATGATGATTATGCAGAGAAACCATTTTTCAAACTAACTTTGTTTAAATACTAATCGTTAAAGATCGTTAGATCCTATTTGGAGTTTCTTGCCTGTAACATGTGTCAACACGCAGCAGCATGTTATCCACTGCTGACCCTCAAATCTTGATAGATGAAACTGTTTCAAAAAGCCATGTTTTCTCTACCTTATCAACCGATTTATGGGATATATACTGAACATATCTTTTATTATTTTTTTTATATGTAAAATAATATATTAAATACAGTTTCAGGCTTCAACAAAAAATCTGTACCACAACACTCTTCGAAAGCCACCTCTAATAAAGTTGGTCTAAAGCAAACAGTTCTTTATTACAAATCAACAAATTGAATATTAATTTGAACAGATTGAGAGATATTGAACACGTAAGCAAGTGTTCATATGTTGTATATCTTAGTCTGCATAGTTGAAATATAATTTCTGTGTTTCCATGCCAAATTAGCACACCTTAGAAAAATGCACAGTCACATTTACCAGGGTGCCAGGAGTGTTAAACTACTAACAGATTCGCGCCTAACTACCCCACGTGACGTACAGCTATGCAACAAGTGATATTTAAAAGAATGGGATAACGCCCTCCACCAGCAGACACAGACAATCACGAATGGACATGCTTGTCAAGTGTCACAGACTAACCATCACCAAAACATTGCCTATACAGTTATAGGCAAGCGTCCAACAAGGGTGATTTGAAAATATTAATTTTGGCATTGAATGTGTTAATATTATTTTTATGTTTTACAATTTCGAAAGATTCAAAAACATTTAAGCTTCGCCCCTTCTCCCACACATGTAAAATATCTTAATTGTGATTGTTATTGAGATTATGACCATTTCTATCAGATGTTTAGCAAAATTAAATGTCTGCTTTATCGATTTTAAAGATCGAAGTGTAAATCTCGTTTGAAAACAATGTTGAACATGTTAACACATGTTGCACACAAGCATTTAATTATGAATTTCCGTGAATTAATACCTCATACAATAGAATACCTATATTGAGGGACATATCTGCCATACGTGCCACCCTCAACATGACGATTGATAGTTAATTTTATTATACAGGATAATTTCGTTGTATGCACGCAATGTTTATTACTTTAGAAGTCTTTTGTCTTAATTCAAATAATTAGTCAAATAGATTACTAATTCAAGTAAAGAAAAAGTTATAGGTTGGGTTTATCAATCCTAAAAGTAATCCACAATGGCATCACATCTAAACAAATTTATTGAAATATGGTCTTACTTTAAAAAAATGGCCAAGTCCAAATTGAACTCGCTTGAACTCATGTATGTTCTGTATTTTGTTGAAAATAGTTCTTAAAATTTAAGATTGAGAGAAAATCTTATTTCTTGAATGGCAACCCGTTTTAGTTATTAATTTAATTTAAGTTTTATTTTTTATGCATTTTATTTTAATAAAAAGTTACAGCCCTGTGACAGAGAAACGGATAAACGGCGGAGTCTTAGTAATTAATAAATAACGGTTCCGTTGGTGACCTAAGTGTACCCTAAATATATATATCAAAACATGATATAAAATCATGAATCACGCACATTTATGAAATATTTTGGTTTCATTACTTTTAACTTCATCGAAGGTCGATGTTTTGTTGTCCTTGGAAGGTTTTCTAACTATTTTAAGAGGGATATCAGTATGGGGCACATCACATGAATATCTTACACCTACAGGCAAAATGCGTACACACGTATTGTATATGTAAATATTATGTAATGAGTATACCGATTGATACTAGACTGGTAGCATTCAAAAAAACTTTAGTTTTTGATTTCATGAAAATATGACTGTAAATTTAGAACGTATAGCAAAAAATTTTTGTATTTTTTTGAGAAATTTTGAATTGCTATAAATTGATTGAAAATGATTTATTTCTTTGAAATTTAATGTGTTTGATATTTAAAAAGTGTTTTTTATTAAGGAATTTAGATTTTCAAAATAAATTTTTTGTGCTTTAAATGTTGTGTAGAACATTGTAAATCTCATTGCAATCTATTAAATTGATCGAAAAATATTGTCCAAAGGTTCGTAAAATGTATTTTTTCACCAATAACTAAAATTTTTTGATCAACATGTGTATTTACATTAATAACTTAAATTTTGTGATCTAAATAGTGTTTGAATTCAAAAAATTGCATCGTATGCCACAGGTCCAGTTTGTATCGGTTTTTTCCTTCAAAAGAGAGAGAATATATGTGAAAAACAACAATTACGCTGTTTTTTCATTCGACTACCGAGAAGAGTTATTATACCTCTAATAATGTTTGCAAGAAAAGCTTGATTATTTCGAACTCAAAAATATGAATAGTAATGTATTCACGCTTTCCAAAGTCGAAAACATTGCTCAAAATGTTGCGGTCGGTTTTGGGGCTGACTTACAAGTTCAGTCGTTGTTTCTTTCGACATATGATTTCAAAGTAATTAACGAAGAAGGAATAAATTTCACTACATTAGTATTTATACATACCGTGGCCATAGTTGTGTATTATTAGCTTTCCATCAACATTCTCAGACTCTAGTCTAACTTCGCATCGACCTGGTCTCAGGCCTACCCAGTGTTTTAGTATTTCTGCATGCTGAAAAAATCTTAGTCATTATTTCAAACTGATTAGGTATTCCAAAACTATGCATACCGAACCTGTTACGATGCTCCATATGCATTTTTAGTATTGGTATATACTTTAATGTTAATAATTTTAAGAACTTATTTGGTTAATTCAAAAAAATATTTACTTTAAAAAAGTGATTTTACATTGATGGTTTTGAGTCAAAAAAAGTCACGTCGATTATTATACTGTTAGGCATAAGCTTCACTTTTATTATGAAACACCACATTTTAACGTTTTTTTTTTTCGAAGTTAGTTACCACATTCTAATTTTATTATTGATATTTATAGAGCTACTATAACAAAATCATGCTCATTATTAAACTATTTTATAATCTTAAATTTTAATACATAATTGTTGAGTTAAATAATCAATTAACAGGATTTGTAGTCTAATAGTTTGAAAATCAAGATTTATATTCTCGAGTAAAGAAAAGCAGATTATACCACAACAGTAATCATCTAAAAAAAGGATCTTAAAATATTCATTTATGGATTTTTTTTTCAGATTTTTTGCATTCTCAAATCAGATAAAAAAAAATTCTCAAGTTCTTCATCAAATATTCCCATCTTTTATAATAAACTTATTGGATATTACCTAATTATTTTGATATAAATATGAATATTTACAGATTATACCTTTAATCCAGGTGAAATAGCTTTGCATCCGTTCAGTATAATATCAATATCTTTTTTATCAACAATAGTGTTAAAATCATTTTCCTGATGAGTACCTCCTAATACACAGCTGTTGATACTGCAATTGTAAAATTCATTACAATAAAACTTTCAAAAATTAAAAAAAATTATGTGAACTACACATTACTTTGGTATTATGTAGTTATCGCCCATTTCTTCACTCATCACTTCGTTAATCCATGTGGCTTTTACCTGAAATAAATGGAAAGAAAGTAATCTATATATATATATATATATATATATATACACACTAAATGTGGAAAATTATTACAAAACATATCTTAGTGGCGACCAAACGCGGATGCCGTATGGCCCTGTCACCAGTTGGATTTACTGCCTGGTAATTAGGAGCGTTAATTTCATGTGACCCGGCTCCGTCAGTCGTGGATGTCAAATGGAGGAAGAGGACATTGCTTTTGTTTATTAGTCTATTACACTAAAGCAGCTGAACGAATGTGGTTCACCCACACCATCGTAGTCCAGCTAAGGGACGCTGATTACCTATACATCCTAATTTTGAATCAAGGCCATAAGCAGAGTGAGGGATTCATAATGGAGAGGATAAATAACGTTCTTCGCTTCTTTTTCTTTGGCATTGCAAAATGCTATCATAAAATGTAAAACAGAGACAAAATATGTATTTTGAGCCATTTTTCGTCATCCAAATAGTACGCAACTGTGCATCTTCTTTTTTTTATATATCTATGACTGCGGTGAACTTGCTCGTTTATCGCGTGCGTATAAAACAGACACAGGCACACATACACACACATAATATCTGGGCAACTGAGCTTTGCTCGACGTATTTCTATTTGCTGTGGGAATATGACAACTTCCCACGGGAAAAGTTCCTTGTATTTATATTCATACAATTTAATATGCAAATATATTTATGTTGTTAGTTATCTATTCATCTATCTATAGTTGTTTATACATGGTAGTGCCGTTTATTATTGAAAAGCAAATACTAGAAATGGTGCAAATTTCAGAATTTTTTTTTCTTATCTGATTTAGCAGAGAAGACACCCATAGTACCTAGATATTAACTTGAAGAGACACTTTTATCAAAAAAGTATTTCACAGTAGTAAACGTAATATGTATTATTAAACAACGTAGGTACCTATACATTGTTATAATTTTAAATGCGGTTGAGGTTTAATTCATGGCGACATCGTACCACCGTTAAGTAGACACTTTCTATCACTGGACGGGGCACGCCCAACGGCTTAAATAATATAAGTCTTCGCCGAACTCAAAATTATTAGAGTGTACGTAATTGAATACAACTTATACAAGCATCTTATGACTATATGATTTCTATTTACGAAAATAAATAAAAGAAAATGCAAAGAATCTTTTTGTATGTATGTTATTTATTTAATACCCAACTACTATTTGCGATTTCTGCTGAAGCAATTCAAACTACACGTTCTATACTTAATATTGAGTCTGTAATCCCAACATATCGTTTAATACAAAATCGAATACGTGCGTTCACAGAGAATTAATCTATAATATTCGTTAGTTAGTCAATACCTCGTTTCCAATTTTTAATACTCTTCGGCTTCTCTTTAAAAGCATATTTAATCGAGTAAAAGTGAAATTTTTTTTAATGTACAGGTACAGGGTAAGAAACTGAAATGCAAGGAGTTACCTTTTAAAAGATTCGAAATAAACTTTTAGGAAAAAGGTTGGAAAAGGCCAAACGTAAATCGCGCGCAATACGGCAGATTTCGCTCTTCGTGATAGGCCGTATTTAAATAAAGATGTCCTCAATAATCATGAAAATGTATTGGATGTTACATCAAAGTAACTTGTATAAATTTTCTTTCCTTTCGCCTGATTACTCGCAGAGTAAGTTGGAGGGTCGATTAATCTTTCGGGTCGTTTGAAAACTCGACGTCGTCATTCCTTAATAGGCGAAGCACTATCCATCGTAGCCTATACATGATCTCTAAGGTTATATCCCATCTTACTCTCGCTTTAGTCCCTGTGAATGGTGACTCAATTCGGCATACATAGACTTTGTGCCTGTTCTTCCGGCGAACTACATACTTTTATCCTATTTGTCCAATACCTATGTAATACTGTGCAGAAATAGCTTACACATTGTAACTGGTCGAAATAATTTCGATTCTGTCCAATTAGCTATCTAAACATTAAATTAACCTTTAGATGATTGAATTCACTTAACTTTGTCTACATGTGAATTGGTTAATTTAAAGATTTGTAAATATAAAATTGCATACGACTGGATACGGTAAGGACTGTAAAAAAGTTTAAAAGACAGTCATAGAGACATGTAGTAAGAATTTACCTATATAACAATAGTTTTATTGGAACTATTTTTTCAATAATTCGTTAATAAATGTTTATAAATAAGCACTTGTTACTTTGTATTTTATAATGAAACTTGAGTTGTATTTTATAGTAAAACTTTAAAATACAGCTTTTATGTACACAAAAGCTTTAACCGGTTGCGTATATTAACAAAAAAATTGGAAAATGGAAAAATGTACGTCTCATAACGCTCATTCAAAAAGAGGGAAATAGTAAAAAACAAAACAAAAATGTGGAAAACAGTTGACCCTAAAGGCCAACTCTGTAACTTCCCGCTAATTTTATCCTTTTCGTAGTTATTTCAAAAAAACGGTCTGTTTCGATTTCTTTCGACAACGATTTCTCGCAAACGAATCAACCGATTTTGACCCAGTTTTCGGCAATCGGCATGTTTTTACAGGGTCAAAAGCTGGTTAGAATTTGAATCGATCAGTCAAGCCGTTTCATAGTTATTCCAAAAAAAACCTTTTTCGATTTCTTTCGACAACGATTTCTCGCAAACGAATCAACCGATTTTGACCCAGTTTGCGGCAATCGACGTGTTTTTACAGGGTCAAAAGCTGGTTAGAATTTGAATCGACCAGTCAAGCCGTTTCGTAGTTATTCCAAAAAACTGTTTTTTTCGATTTCTTTCGACAACGATTTCTCACAAACGAATCAACCGATTTTGACCCGACTTGCGGCAATCGACGTGGTTTTAATAGGTTAAGAGCTAATTAGATTTTGGAATTGATCGGTCAAGCCATTTTAAAGTTATTTTGAAAAAACCACTTAAAAAAATTTTTTTCTTTGTTTTTTCAAAATTTCTCAAAATCTACCGGTCCAAATCGACCCAAACTTTCAGGAAATCTAAGTTTGGTGAAACTCTTTGGAACGCCGTTTAGTGGGCTCGATTAGTCAAGCCGTTTAAAAGTTTATAAGAGATTACATACATCACACAGACATACGGACATCGTCTCAGGAATGATCAGGGAAGCTTCCTAGACCCTCAGAACGTCGAGATCTGAAGACAACTTGATTGTTGCAAAATGTGGTGAAACCAATAACTTCCCGAAAATTTTAGAAAATTTTCAATTTTCTTAGCGGGAAGTTAACAAATTTTGCTTCAATTTTAGCTTTCAATTTCGCGGCATTTACGATTTGAACGAGAGGAATACTACGCGTACACAGTGGGCTGTAACTATGAATTACGGCCGTTCCCAATATTCAATCTATCTCTGGTTTTGCCATACTAGGGATAGAAAAAGCTATCTATCTGTAATATTTCTGTCCCAATATGTCTATCGTTGATAGGCAATCCTATCCTTAGTTGCGATCTACCGTTGGGAGGGCGGATAGCTTACTAAAGATAGCGATTTGTATGGAATTGACAGTTGACGCGTCTCTATATGAATATTATCTGTCAGTGTCAGTTAGGTTGGCTATCTCTAGTAATCTAAAGTCTAATCCGTGATTTTTGTGAGATATTTTACCCCAAAAGTAAGTGAAGTAGAAGTAAAAATAGTTTTCAAAATTTGATTTTTATAAAATAAAAGTAAATTAGCAGAAAAAAATGTCGGATTCAAGTTCCAGCGACGATATTGCTTCTTTGGAACAATTGAGTGATTGGGAGTCGGATACTGAGGAAAATGTTACGTCCAGATCGTATGCAGAACGCATTAATTACTTACATAAATACAATGATTATGAGTTTGAATACAGATTCCGATTAAGTAAAAGTGCAGTGGATGATTTACTTAAAGAAATATACCCATTTCTAAAAGTAACCTCAACAAAGTAAGATAAGTTTTTGCCGTACCTATTTGTTTTCATGTTATTATTGTTTACATTGTACAAATTACTTTTTGTAGGATATACTAAAGAATCAGAAGTATGTTCAACTCTATTTTTGTTTTCAGAAACTACGGAATATCGCCTCTACATCAATTGCTATTGACATTGCGGTTTTATGCACTGGGTACAATGTTGGTGGCAGTAGGTGACTACATAGGAGTCTCAAAATCAGCTGCCTCACGTATAGTGAGAGAGGTATCAAAGGCTATTGCTAGATTGTACCCAAAATATATATACGTCCATAGCGATACTACAGTGGACTTCTATAATATTGCGAGATTTCGTATTAGGTGCAATTGATGGCACACATATTCTGATGCAATCACCAAGTAAGTAGCTACCTACCATTCATTTATTAAAATTTGCTCTAAAGAGCTCAAATCGTTACTAACAAACACGTCTTCTGAACAGATTCCAATATTGGAGAAGAATTTCGAAATAGAAAGTCAGTTTTTTCTATGAACGTGCAAGGTGTATGTGACGCAAATTTGTATTTTTTAAATGTTGTGGCACGATGGCCTGGATCAACTCATGATGCTACCATTTTCAATAATTCTGAGTTACGAGGTAAGTTATATTATTCCAAACATCAACTTAAAATATGCATAATGAAACCCTACAGCACTGCAACCCTATACCCTTACAGTTATGATTATGATTGTAGTTTTAAGCATTGGTATCATCGCTGTCTTACATACATTGAAAATGGTTTTAACCTTTTGTTTTCAGCTCAGTGTGAGAATGGGGTTTATGGCAATAGATGGTTGATCGATAGTGCATACCCTTGCAAACCCTACCTGCTTACCCTTTACTCACTCCAGTATCTCAGAATGAAATAAACTACAACAGAGCTCACATCAAAACTAGAAATACTATAGAAAGGTAAATCATCAAAACTCAGTCTTATCTAATACCTTTAAACAAGCAATTCTTGTATATTTATTTGTTTATATATACCAGCTATCTCAGAAACGGCTCTAATGATTTTCATGAAAAATTATATTTAGATAAAGTTTAGTGTTTCAAGTTTATCTACATATGTTTTTCCCTTTCTATGCAGAAGATCCTGAGTTCGAGTCTAGGGTTCATCTCGATTTTTTAATATCTTTTTTTATTACACTTTTTAATATTTTTATTGACATTTTTATCTTGCAAGTTAAATTTGATCCACTTCCAGTTGCTTTTTAAAATTAATTTTATCAAAATAACCTCAATATTAGTTTTAGAAACAAGTTGATAATATTAAACAAATAAATTTCTTTTACAGATGTTTTGGAGTCTGGAAAAGACGATTCTAGTTCTTTCATTAAAATTAGGCTTTTTTGGCAACAACCCAGGCTGTTGTCATTGCCACATCAGTGTTGCACAATATATGCCGAAAAATGGGTTTGGAGGACTTGGAGCCCGAAATAGAAATCCCAAGTCATAATATAAATATATTGTATGAGGATATCCCAGAAAATCATGCCATACATCAGATCCAGGAGCGTCAAACATTAATTAATAATTATTTTATGTAATTAGTTCCTGTAGGACAACTTTCATGACGGCAAAGAAACAATTAAAAGATACACAATCTTTTAAACTAGTTTTTATTTACATTTTACAATTACATTTTATTTACATTGTCTTCAGATTCATCTAAACACATATTTTTTTTAATTGTAATATTTCTAATTCTAATTTCTTCTTCTTGAGGGCAGCTATCACTTCTTCATGTTTCATTTTATTATTGTAATATTCTGCAATTGCCCGATTCCTGGCTATTACGGAAGCCTTCAGATCGTCAGCAACAGTTTGGCCTTCAGTTTTCCTAAAACAGTTTCACATTTACATTTTGTGTTTAACAAGGCAGTAATTTAAACTTTTCCTATTGATTTCTATTTTGTACCACCTGCATGACATAAGACTTTTATATATTTATAGATTACTCCAAAACCAGAATAAGTCTTTAACTCTTGAATTCCTAGTGTCACTTGTAGATGACAGAAACTGAAATATTTTTTTCTACCATATTGAACTTTATTTAAAAATCCTACCATTGCTATAGCAAAATTAATTAGTAACACTATTCATTATTTTGTCTGCTAACATTAACCATTATGTCATTTGACAAATTCGTTCATTGTTTTGCGAAATATAAATGAATATATAAGGTATAACGCAAATGTATATTACAATAAGAATAACTTATAACATCATTGTTACAACGTTGGAAACATACCGTGGCACCCGTGGGTGACACTGGGCAATACAGTGGAATCTCAACTCGAATATCAAGGGAAATGCAAAAAAAATCGAGTTAACGAGTTTTGACTTAACAAGAACTTTGAGATATATATCACTTAACTGCTGAAATTTCGACTTACGTTTATATACATTATATTTTTATATATTAAATCAAATTACATATTAATGAAGTAAACTGTACACTAAAAAATCAAACATAACGTTCACAGCTGTGTTACTTAGAAAGTTTCATGAATGTATTCATTAATTGCACGTGTACAAGATAAAACAATAAATTAGAAGCCCCGAAAACCCAACATTCATTTTGGAATTTATTGCTATTATTTCAGGGAATCCGGTATGATGTCATTATATTTTACCAGCTAC
>BGZK01002693.1:0-45523 GCA_005406025.1 Eumeta japonica
TAAAACCCTTCCAAGTAATAAAATTTAGCGAACTTATTCTAATACAACATAAAGCTATAAATAATTTGATGCAAAGAAGATTATTTGACATAAATTAGAAATTCCGCTTTTTAATAATGCTTAAACGCTTAGCTAAAGCAGAGTCCCTTAATGGATAAGAGGAATCAAATTGAACTGTTTTAGCTTTAAAAATATTGATAAACCACTGAGGTCGAAGTAAAATATCTCATAAGATCATTAAAAGATTTTATTTCTTCATATGCTACGTAACCTTTTTTAATACACACATACACACATACTTCATCGAATATTATATTACTTTTCACGTAATTATCCCAAGGTCCAAACCCTTCTAAAATTCTCTGGACAACGCTTTCTTTATTTAATTATTTTCTATTTTCTTTGTTTTTGTAATACTCAACCTATCCATGCAGCGTCAAAATAATCGCCAGTCCATTACATTACAATATGTTGACACACAGATTATGTGGTATATCAAAAGCAAGGATACATTTATGTTTTACACGTACGACATATCTCATATTATGTTCTTTTTCAATAGAAATAGCGTTAGATCAGACACATTCACCCAAATCCGGTATTCCTCACATTTCGTTAGCAACCTTGTATGGGTAAACCGGTGCTGGTCGGACGCATTCGATCTACTTTGCCTGAATCCAGGTGCACAATCGTCACCGGAATCGCACGTTCACACACCGACACACACACACGCATGCGCGCGCACACACACACACACACACACACACACACACACACGCACGCACACGCACACACGCACGCACACACGCACACACGCAACACACACATCTCATTCTCTAGGTATCAACTTTCTTGTAACGTTTAAACGCATTTATATTATTATAATTTTACATATTATGTACGACGTCTCGTTTCATAAAGAGATACTAATTTTATACCGAAAACACGAATAATAGTGGAGTGTTCACGGGATACCGTCGAAGTATTTTAGCATTGAAACCTATAACCTAGGTTAAGTACTCTTGAAAGTTTAGGCCGCCTGTGTAATTCAAGCTCTTAGAGATCGTAAACTTAAATCAGTTGAAACGATAATTATCGTACTTTTATATTTACAACCTGAAAACCCTGAATCATGTAACTCAACCATGAAACAGATCCTGAACTTTTTAAAACGAGCGCCTTATCAGTTTAGTCATAGGGTTCATTGTTCTTGATTACTTTTAGGATTTTTAAATTCGTTCATAAATGACTATGTTAACTTTTCGTTGCCTCTGTATCTACATCCTATGAAGACTTTAATTCATAGCTTTTATATAATGATATTTATTACATTCTGAGCTATAGAAATGATCAACAAATACTTAAAAGTACTTTCATCCATTGCCTAATTTTTATTTACTAAACTTAACGAAGAAGCCTCATTAGTACTTTTCACTTATAGCACAAACGTAGCACAATAATATACCGATAGTATAATTTCAGGATTATGAAACTGTCGCAATACGACAACAAATACAATAATTTGACGTGTGTATTGTTAAAATATTTCCACCTTCCGCATTTAAAAGGGATAGTGATTGTCGAGAGATTCGCTCGCCTGGAAAAGTACTGAAGCGATATAATCAGTGTTTTGTGAATAGAAACTCTCACAGTTTATTTGCTTCTAGAAATTTCAGTCGGATGCCGGCGGAGGTAGTGAAAGGTGTTGTCACTTTAATAAAGGCAGATTTCAACTGAAAGCGGAGTCGATCCGAGGCATTAATCCACAACGGGCTCCAAGCGACGCTTTTATAGTCATCTTCCGCGACGGACAAATCCGTCGGGAGCGCGCGCCGGCGGCGAGGCCTTCAGACATTTTTATCTCAAATTCAAACCGGGTGAAATATATTATGCTCGGTTGAGTACGTGAGCGCGAGGCTCTCATGAAATAGTCACAAAACACTATTTTATGAGACACTGGTTTCGTTTATTATTTTAAGAATCCTCCGTATGTTAATAGTTAGTACATGTGTCTCCCTGTTGCCGAGCCACGCAAAATATTTCTCAAATAAACAGTTTTTAACAAAACCCCTTGGGAGTTTTCTCCGAGTTGTGAAATTCTATTACTTAAGACAAAAAATATGGACATTCCAAATTTGCATTTTCATCACACCGTCGTGCGAATAAAATTAAAATATATTGTTTCACTGAAAATGGATGTGCAACGAACTTCTACTACGTTTTCGCGCGTTGAATTCGTAAGATGTAAAATGTCAAAATCACTTAAAAGACTTCAAATGTTCAATAGCATGTTCGGGTAGAATGCTGCAGAGACACGATAGCAAAATGAAAAGCAGGTTAATCGGCGCGCTAACGATAGCGTTGCGGCCTACGGACTATGTACCAGTATAATCTGAAAATTAAACGTCAGTGACCGTATGGCTGTTTCAAAATAAACGAAAGTCTGGCAAAGTGAAGCGAGAGAAGTGCAGGAACAATTTCGGTCCCAGATATTTTCCGCTGCATTTTTCATGTCCGTATCCCAAGGAAATCAAAGCATAAATGCTGAGCGATATGTACCAATGTCTAATATTACTCAAAAGTTGATGGTGCGTGAGCAGGCAACCAGACGCCGACCTTCGTGAGCTACTCCTTCATCACTATAACGCGTTAGCACTCGCCGCTCGATACAAAGGACTTTCTGGACAGCACTTTGGTCAAACTTATAGGTCACTCTCCTTAAAATCACGGTTTGGCACCGTGTGACTTGATTTGTGATGACTTTTGTACTTGTAGGAATCGTCTGAATCGATCATGTTAATTGTGCGTGGGCTTATTCTATTATTCATAACACACTACATGTTTTACACTTATTTACCCTTTCGTTCGATGTTAACATAATATAGGTGGTATGGATCATGTTGACGCGTTTCGATTGCTTTTAGGTTATTGACATTGAAATGTTAATTAATCTTACCATTAATGTTTTGTTTCAGAGAATTTTGAATTCCACTTAAATGTGTTACAGATAACTGAATAGTGACAATTGTCACCGCTCACCACTTCCTTGTACATTTTGTTACAAATCACTGACGCAATTTCTGATCAGCTACCGTCATGTCGAAAGGCAAGTTCGATTGCGTACGGAATTAGAGTCGGGTTGCCGATGGGTGACGTATCCGAGATATGTGTTTTAGGCGCTTCGAAATTATAAGAAAGTGCAATTTCAACTTTAGTGAAATCGAAAATGGGTGTCTGGAAAAGATTTTAATATTAAAATAAAATTATAGAGAACATATCTACATGACAATATGTAGATAATTCCATTTGCTATCGTCGAAAAATTTTAACCCCATTTTGTGGATTTTCATGATTTCATATGTTTTTCGGCGATAGATAATTTATTAGGTTATATTTTCGAGTAATTCTATTTAGTGCCAAAGGTCATTTGTTTATATTTTATTTCTGCTATATTTGTATACATGAACGTATTTGACAGAAATATCACTTATTATTATTAACTCAAAACAAAATCATTGATAAATAATAAAAATATGTGAATTACGCAAATGAAATTAAAGAGTTGCTTTAATTTTCATTTTAAATCTCAACGATCACATGGTGGCTGCTGGTTACTAGTTTTGCATTATGTAAAGTATTCATGATACACTAAAAGAGATTGTATGTTAGAATAGCGGTACGCGAGACAATATTTAAACCGTCAGACCCAGAGCTGTTACGTGCCGTGTAATTTTAACGTATGCCTTATTTTTGAACAGGTTGTCTAGAATGGTGTTATTATTTTGCGATCACTGATTATAGGCAAAGACCTGTAATCATCCGGATTGTTGAATTACGTTTAACGTATGGAATGTAATTATACAGAGCGCGAAGTTTCGAGCTTCGTATATATCACTACAACATTCACCGCACAGCTTATACGATCGTCGCAAGTTCAAGAGAACAATTTGTACGTCAACAAAATATTACATACATTACCAGAGCATAACAAAACACAAGCGCTGACGATCTCACTTTATGGGCACACAAAAGTCGTCTAAAACCACATTTATTTACTTTCATTTCAATTTATATTTGACTAGTTTTCGCCCGTTGTGTTGCCCGCGTCCATATAGAATGTATTCCTTCATCTTTTATATCTTCTGATGATGCTTATGTTCACCATAATGTCTATTCCAGTTCTTGCTCTCGCCGTGTTTGTACCAATTCTATCCGAACGAAACCACACGTACAGCTAGCGCCATCTATGATCGGTTATGAAAATGTACATAATAAAATTGCAAAATCTGTAACAAGATAGAATTAACATACAAACGGTGTAAAAACTTCCCATATTCCTCTTCGGGTATAACTATTACCATACGAAATTCCATCAAATTCTGTTCCATAGTTTTCGCAATATTCGCAAATAAATTCATAAAGAGACAGACAATAATTAATTCTAAAAGCCAATAAAATGTATTTTATCAACATTTCTAATACGCCCGGAGTACTTTTTCTCGAATATCTTTAATATACATATTTATTCGTTCTAATTTTTTATAATCATGTACAAATTAAATTACAGTTATAATAACATAGTTGCACGATAAAACTACATACATATTCTTATGATTTGTGTAGAAGACCATATATTAGTATTTCTGTATAGATAGCATATTTAAATTGAATTGAAAGTACCTTCATATCAAGATGAAGCTTTGAGACACCAGAATGATTATGAAGCTGATGCAATTTCGCACTGACGTGGATCAGCGCCTGCGCTTGCGATGATTATAGGGTCTGCATTGAAAGCTCGGCGCACGGGGCCGCACCGGCTGATGCAATTTGTAGCGTTATTTAATGATGCAGTTGTGAATTGCTACCGCGTTATATATACCCTCCTTTATATTTTTCAATTATTATGTTTTTTTTATTATTTCTCAAACAGTATATCATGAAGTTACGGATATTTAAATTATTTAATTTAGGTATAACTTGCAGGATCTCTGAAAATAATCAATATAATTTTAGCAAGTTTTTCTTTTATGCTTCTTTTTTGAACTTCCTTTTTTAAGTTAATTTTCCACGTTTTAGTTTTTTTTGCTGTTATCACATGACCGTGAATTTATTATTTATGCATTTTGGACACTTATTTATTCTCTGTTTATCTACCTATGATTTTGTTTGAATATGTATGAAATGTGCTTTTTCTGCTAAATTATTCGATAAAGCATATCGTAACCTTTCATATACAATATTGAGTGCAATATATTTGAAATTGTAAAATGAATTTATCTGTATATCAAATAATATTTTTAAAAATAAAAATGGTTGGGAACGACCGAAGAATAGGAGCAGAATAAAAAAAGATGATTTTTTAAATGTTTCACTATTTCTCAAATATTTTAAACATGCCTGTGTAAGCTCATGAATCTCTGAAACCACTGAAAGAGTTTATAAAACAGGCTATAAAGTTTGTTACTATGCTTTACTGTAAGTTCACCAGGAAGTAATATGCAATTGCGAAACATTTTGAACTTCTTCGTCTTTTACGCGAAAACTATTGAACCATTCAATTAACAGAAGCGAGGGAAAATAAAAGTGGAAGAAGCGAACGCTGGGGAAAGGTCTGTAATACATTTCTGCGTCCACCCGGTCAGATGGCTTCATGGAAGGCAGTAAACTACTTGTAGAGAAATATTCTGACAATACGGTGGTATGCAAATCCAACTCAGTATACACAGGGAAATATATGCAGAGGCATAATGTATATAGTCCCATGTATGTATATATGTATATATATGGTATATAGTATATATATATATATATATATATATATATATATATATATATATATATATATATATATATATATATATATGTATATGTATATATAGTCCCATGTATATTTTATGCGTAAGCATAAAAGTTTGTTAAGAAATGGAAAAAAAATACTTTTACCTTAGAAGGTTTTGTCTTTTTGAAATATATGTACTTTATTGAGTGCAAAAATTACTCTGTTTATATAAAGTTTCATTTCAAAATATTAGGTTATATATATAAATTTAAGCTTATAAATAAACTTCAGCATACTTATTTTGAGAAATTCATGACTTCTTAACGTCTCTTCTTTCGAACATTTTATAAAGGAAAGTAAAGCTAAAAGGTATATTCGAGTTTGAAAGTAAAAGGAAGGAAAGGCAAAACAATGTATTAGATTTAGAATCCTCGGCACATAACTCCGGCCCGCAGCACATGGATTCTCATTTGTTGTCACGCACAATGAATTTTGAAGAATTTCTTCATTAGCAATGTTTTGCGTTTTATGAATTAATTATTCGTGAGAAACTTTTTGTGTTTTGCATAGAATTTAGATCTTCGGCTCATATTATGGATACATATTTGTGTTCAAATGAAGCCTTATGTTTTATGTAGCACAATAACCTATATTTAACTTTTAAGTATTGACACTCGAGGCATCAAAATTAATGATTTATTTTGTAAATATTGTCTCACAGTGTCTTTGTCCTGTATTTTAGAGGTATAAATATTTTGATACTGAATGCGTTTTTATAAACAGGCACTTAGGCAAGAAAATTTACAATGAAAATATTAAATTTTCGGTTTTATTCGGAAACTGATATTTTTCTATTTACTTTTGAACATTTCATTAAGAAAATGTTGAATAATGAAAGGGGAAGATTAATTTTAAAAATAATTTAAGAAGGCATGTACGTTCAAGTCTAATAACATAAATACCTCAGGTGGATGTTATCTATCTTTTGATTGCGAAAATATTTTAACCCACTAATTGGTTTAAATTTTAAATTAAATTCTTGTAAAATTACATAAAATTTATTAATATTATTAATCATGAAGCGTGACATTCAAAAATAAGATTTACATTTTCAAAATACAATTATATTACATACACAGAACGTTTAAATTGAATTAGTTATTTCAAATTAGATTCAAACTATGTATTATCACAAATAATAACGACAAACATTTACAATATCATGAATTAGGCCTGTGGTACTGGAGCGGGCGTAACAAACACACAAACGGATTTTCGCCTCGCATAGCGTTAGCAACGAGGGCGGCGTAATCCCTATTTAATATTTGATGAGGTGTGGAAACGAGTTGAGGGACGCACGCACAGACAATACGGCCGTGCGCGGTAACGGTGGCGACGGGAGCAGGTCGGGCCGCGGGGCACACGACCGACTCCAGTCGTTCACCGTTATAAAAATTCACTTGAATACCAATCAATGCGAAGTACCTCAATGTCGATTGCAAAGGTCACGTCAATACATTATTGATGATTATGCCACGAAAGGCCACGTATGGGTATGCGTTGCGTAAGTTGAATACCTACAATGAAAACCTACGGAGATGTTTCCGCCCATTTGTCTAGGCCGCTGTGTACTTTGTATTAAATTTGATCCTTGCAAATCGAAAGATGTGAATGATTAAATGACAGGTCGATGCCATTTCGATAACAACGAATTCTTAATATTGGCTATGGGAATGTTTATTTTGAATCGAATGCAATTAATCTCTGTAGAATGGTATTACTGGTAAGCTGCTCTAACAATCTTTTCATAACCTTGTAAAGAAAAGAAAGAAAATAAGATTTTATTTGTTAGTTTTAATTTTCCACATATGTTTTTGTTTTTGTAGTCCGAACAAAGATTTATTTATTTCAAAATGCAAAATGTATGGTAAAGCCATGCCATATTCAATTTGGCTGCAACACGAAATGAGCCAGCTCGAACTGTAAGATACCAGAATCTTCCACAGTATAGACGTAAAGTAACAGCTTCTACTGTTTCATTCCGTCTAGTGAGTGAAAGTTAAGATAACCCACTCCCGTCTCCATCGACCCATTCCCTATCAGCTATCCTATTCCTACCCAAGGTGTCGGCAACGCATTGGTAACCCTCTGAGGTTGCGAGTGTCCACTAACGGCGATGACCACCTCACATCAATGTAAAGATCGTTTTTATGTAAATATAAACTTATCTTAAATTTAATTTTCAGAAATCTAACGACAAACTTCTTTTCCTAATGTATAATGGATTATATTATGAGAATAGCATAAGAAAAGTGATTTTGTTATCGTGCGATTTGTATTAAAAGAGAGGTCATAATAAATTTTCAAAATAACTTAGTTTTGAAATATCTAATTTTGAATGAAATTATCAACTTCAGCTTTAGAAAGTAACAAAGAATGTTCAACTTATATTTACTACACAGGCAGAAAAAGTGTGCTTATATGTTACGTCGAGGACAATATACATGCGACAATTTTCACAACCATAGAATCAGATTTATTTCCAACGTAAAATAATACGTTAACATAAGTAGTAGTCAACTGCATTTTCATGTGACATTCGATATAATATTTAATCAATTTATTTTGTTAAACCAAAATATTATTAAATGTAACATCGTATCCATGTTGCGATATAAAATTTTTAGTAAAATATTGCAATCACGTTATTCTTTCGAGGAAAGTTTTACCGACTCGTGTTTCTCGCGACTCGTGGCGGGATGATTTCTGGGCGAAGACCATAATTTCAAACTTTGTAAATCGAGAGTGAACGATCGCCGGGTCAGGTGGTATCGTAATAAAATATAATTCGGCGGGCTGGCGCGGGCGGCGGGGCGGCCGCGGGTGACATTCACGAGGCAGTTTAGTGACTCCGAAGGAGCAGGTTATCAGCGGGCGGCGGCGCGCGCCCGCGGCGCACTCGCGTCCCGCGGCCCGGCGCGCTCGCCGCGCCCTCCGACGTTCCTGCGTAACCGCATTATTTACGACGCGTCTTTTCTTTTTATTTCGCTATAAATTGAGTTCGAGTTATTTCTTGTGGCGCTCAGGTTCGTGACACGTGTGCTGAATTCCAGTGACGAGGTGATCGGTATGGCTCTTTACGGTCGCCACTTTATTGGAAAATCAATTTTCCATGCTTAAAAATATTTTGTAATGAACGCTCTGCGCTCGAGCGTTCCATTTCTTTTGTGACCGACGTAATGATTTTCGTATCGAGTCGTTCCACGTTTGCTTACGTTGCGATTTCGCTTCAAATTTCTTAATTATCAATTTTATGTTCATAAAATCTACATCACGAATTATAGATGCATATTATTCTTTAGTTGCAAATAAATTTAGTGTGATTTAATACTAGATTTTACAATATGTTTTATTAAAACATAATTTATTATGTTTTAGTATAAATAATAATAGATTATATTTACTAATCGCAAATACTATTTCATTTACAGTTTTTATTTAAACATCTTCACGAGCAATAAATACTTACGTAAGAATAAAGAACATTTATAAATGTCGATATATTAAAAGTGTATTTTAGTATTAAATCAATTTTAATATTTAATAACAATTTTAATATTTACAAATATTAAAATTATTGTAGTATTTTAGGTCTAAGAAATTTAATTTACGGTCTCTTTGTATTATTTGAGCTACGTATTAATAAAATAAGTGGTTTATAGTTTTATTATAATCTTCACAGTTATCATTAATATGTTCAGTTTTTAATGTAAATATACTGAAAATACTTCTGTTAATATTTGGAAAATAGTGGGTGGTTAATTCCACCTTTATATTAAATATGTAAATATCTAATGTAGGTATGATCAAAATCTATAGACAGAACCAAGTTATTTTATTAGGAAAAAATTCCGAAATGAAATCTAGCTTTACGTCACTTCACCAATATAAAAGCTTAATAGTTATTCATATTTTGTAATCCTGTTTTCTTTTCATTTGACGTTCCTATAAAGAACTGTACCAATAATTTGATCTCCAATAACGATTAGTATCATTTCTAAATCAAAATTGTGCACCTCCAAACAATTCCAATTCCGTATTTCCACGCTGAAAGACAGTTAAACTTCCAAAGAAAGAGGAGTGTACCAAACGCGTAGAAACCAAAATGGCACGGTTTTCCCGTTTTCCATATTCCCGACAACACAAAATGTACTCACCACAGCGTAGTAAAATAAAGTATAAAAATTAAGTTTCGTACTGATATCGGTATTTACTCAGATACGGTCTATAACTTAGCGGTATCCAGTTATGTGAAAATCCTTGTGCAACGCAAGCACACACGCCACGCGGCAAACGAGTTGTAAAAGTGCGCTCGATATTCCTTACCGGGGCCCAACTTATAGATTTCTATTTGCCACGGTAGTCTGAGCCACGGTGAATAAACGAGTCATTATCGGTGATGTTGAAAGTTAATTATGTAGTTTTTAAAATACTTTATTCGAAGAACGTGAGTTTTGCAAGAAAATCAAGTTCTACAGAGAGGGCGAAATTAATTTATAAAGAAATATGAAGGCAAACTTGAAAGAAAATTCATTTTCGGTTCAATTCACACCGGTAATTAGTGAGCGCTCGAAGTTGTTGCTAACCGAGTTATTAGTAATTGTGATTTTCCCTTTTAATTTCTGTTTCAAATTTGTGAATAATTTCATGTCACGAAATTACAAATTACATATATATTACTTTATTATTGCGCTATACAAAGGGCGTTCACTATAACATGAGAACGAGGTACAAACTCGTTGTAATCAAAGTAAGTAAATATTGAACGGTAAAGCTGGGATAACGATTAGATTCAAAAATAAATAAATAATTTGAATATCTTCTGTTTTTAAAATGGAAGTCTTTTTGCACTCTGTTGTCGCCTGTTGTTGAAAATGGAAAAATTGAATCGCACGTCGTTGTTAAGTTTCTGTACTTGAGAAATTTCAATACAGAACTGGTTAATCAAGATAATTGCCGTTTGTGCGCTGATGCGCTCAACGTAATGGCTCCTCTCAGGTCGTCCAACAACCCAGTGACCTACGAACTAGTAACAACAGTGGAAAAAATATTTTGGCAGATCGTGTTGTCACAGTAGATTTTATAGCCGCAGTACATAGCATTTTACACGAACGTTTGGGGATGATAAAGGTATCCGCGCGCTAGGTCCTCAGAATGCTTACCAGTACAAAATCAAACAGGCCGAACATATTTCGAGCTCTTTGGAACTATTACAATAAGATTCAAATAGTTTTTTCGCTTAATTTACAACTATAGATGAAACTATAGATGGAATGGTGATTTCACCATTGCAATGCTTGGAAAAGTTCACCATCTTCAAACTCTAAGAAATTTGAGACAAGTCATTCTAACGAAAACATGGGCTCTTTTTTCTGGGATAGTAAAGGGGTGGTCATGGTAGAATATCTCGGCCATGGAGCTACCATTACGGACTCTGTATGCAGAGCAAAAATAAAATACGGTATAACAAAATTCGAAAGAAACGGCGAGGCGAACTAGGGCAAAATTGGTTTATTCTATCAAAATAATGGCTCAGTTCACAGGTTCTCCGTTGTTATAGCACGAATTCGAGATACTGGCTTCGACATGTTTGTGCATTCTCCATGTTCACACGACTTAGTCAATAGTGATTTCTATATATCAAGGTTAAAGGAGCATCTGAAAGAACAGAGATTCAAAAATGATGGAGTAGTCGCTGCAGTACAGAAATTTTAAGTGTTTAGAATAAAGAGTTTTCAAGAAATAAAATTTAAGTTTAGAAAAAAGGTATGCCAAGTGTATTACGCTAAAGGCGACTATGTCGAAAAGTAAAAATAGCATTTAATAAAAGTTACCGGCAACATGTGCTCATTCTTACGTTTCATTGGGCGCCCTTCCTATTTGTTTGTTTGTAAATGTATACATAAATGTGTATACGTTTTATGTTGCAAATTGATAGTCAATGTACAAGTGTATGCCATCAATCATATAAGCTTATTGAAAGATGTCAATCTCCCGTGGAGGTGTACCGCCGCGGTCCTTAACGAGTGCACGACTTTCTATCTTGATCGATAGGCCCGCTTGTTACCGACATTTGCCGTTTACGAATAAGCCCTTTACGGCTCTTTTAAAATATTTAATGTCTTCGAGCACGGTCACGTAGAATTACAACTTAATTATGCACCGCTGCGAACGCCCGTCTTATATATGTCTCGGCGCCGATGGCTGAACAGTCCGCGCGTCGCATACGAATTGAAAATAACGGGTTCGATTCTTGAATAAGGGCGAAACGACTGATGTGTTCAAGACTCGTAAATTGATTTTCTTGCTCGATCTCGCGGCTCTGGAGAGTATATAAGGCTTTACTTTCGAATCGTTGTCACCGCGATAACGTTGACGAGCCTTGGTAGCCCTCTTGTCACATGGAGGCAACGTGAAGAGTTTAACGTCCAAGGCTAGGTATAATTTAAATCATTTTGAGTTACAAAGTCTCCTATATAAGAAGGTCACAACCGATATATTACGGTGAATTAATGATAGTATTTTTACTCGATGCAAAAAATGTGGCATATGATAAGTATAAAAGAAATAATGTCTTCCCAAAAATATAATACTACACATTGGCGCCTGCTTTCGTCCGTATGGACAAAGAGTAATTTTATTCTTTTATATGTGTTCCATCCCAGTTCCGGTTTCAAGCTCGTTCGCAATACCGATCCCTGACTCGACCTCGGTTCTAGTTTCTAATAGGGTCCTGCTTGCACTGTAATCTCAAAATCTCATTCTAGATCCTGACCACGGTTCTTTCGGCTTTCTCCATACTATAAATACGATCTCGATCTGGTTGTCCGTCACAAAGCCGGTCCGGCTTTATGTTTTACTTTTACCCGTCCTCCTCAAATCTAACCGTAGTTCCGCTCTAAGTTACAATTATAACCAGTTCCATTGTAAATACTTCCGACCCGCGCATGTCTCACGTTCAGATCCAATCCTGATTATACTCTAAATCCCGATTGCAAACGTTAATAACTCGAAACACAAACAAACAGGCGTCAATTCGTCTTTTTGTATGGAACCTGTGTCTTATACAGAGGTACAGCTACTGATTGCAAGTTTTGAACTGTTATGTTTGATAATGTTTGCGTTAAAAAAAAAACTAATAAATTGATAATTTTTCCGTTTTGTATAGAAAAGGAACATTGGCGGCTTTAAGTGTACTATAAAACTTAAAATCCAAAATCTCCACTTTTAACTTCACCTCTTCAAGAGTTGATTTTTCACTAATACCTACTGAAAAATATAAATTTTCAAAAAAAAGCCTGAAAATCTGAATGTCTGAATAGGACTTTTCAAACCTCGAACTTCTAAATGTAATTAAAACTTAAACCGCCGGTTTTCCTTCTTAAAAGTTTCGTTTCGCTAAAATACGTCAATCTTAATTTCTAACCCAAAAATATCTTAATACGAATTTTCATATTTACTTAATAACTACACCCGTACAAACTAATATTCCTGGTTTCCGTCTTTAAGGGTTGAACTTCCAGAGAAGCTAAAACTTTTTTGTAAGTAAATTTTAGGTAAGTGAAAGTTGAAGTACAAGTTTTGTATTTACAGCATTGTCAAGTTGCATCCTATTTTTAGGCTTTAAATTTTAGATTTTCGATAATCCCTCTAGAAGACACCTCTACGTATGTTGTATAAACAATCTACATGGTATTTTTCCGTACACGTATAAAACAAAATACGTTCTTTTCAAACTACGCACTCTATCCCATTTCAACACCGATCACGATCTCAATCGCGTTCACAAACTTGGTTCTTTGATGCGGACCCAATCCTAGTGAATATTATCTTATGTTCCTAAAATCCTTTCAGAATCCATTTTGTATAACGGCACTCCGTGATTCCTTCGTTGTCAGAAGCCTACTATTCCATTTATTATGTTCCGCAAGAGATTCCAAATATTCCTGTCTAGTAAGAATTTACAGTGAAGAATAATTGTCAGTGTGAAACTTCTTAATGATTGAACTATGTGCCGTAAACGGTATCAAACAGAAATTTCATTTATAACCCGGCGTTTTGAGATGACACACGCGGTGACATGAAATATCTGATGAGGCCGACGTCTATTTATTCCAGTTTTCATTCTTTTATTAAAAAATTATTGAACTTGAAAACGGCAAAGTACAAGTCCGATTCGGGCATGAAGGATCTGTTCTACTGTATAGTATTTTTAATACTATTTTTTTACTGTTAAAGACAACAAACAAGAAAACAGTTCATTTTACTTTATTAATTTTATTTTATTTTTGTTGTTAGAGCGGCCATACCATGGCCGCTCTAATAAAAAAAATATTTAATTTAATTTAAATTAAATATTTAATTTAATTTAATTTAAATTAAATATTTAATTTAATTTAAATATTTAATTTAAATTAATTTAATATTACTATATTAAACTAAAACTTCAAGTGTCAAATTATTACGATTCGCTAGATGTAGCTCTATAAAGGACAGACGGACAGATAGCGGAGCTTCAGTTATAGGTTCTGTTGACACCCTTTGGGTGAATCTTAAAACCAAGAACAAAATTAAGGTCGAGTAAAAACACTAAAAATACATTTCTTGAACCCTTTCAGTTTTAACTTCATTTTATTAATTATTGTTATGGCGACTTTAATAATACACACTCAGAAATTTTAAGTATCTACTTATTGCGATTGAAAAGTCAAAACCCTATTTCTGACGGATGCTCAGACAGCGCAGCCTTTATAATGAGGTCCCGTTGGCAGCCTTGGGTATGAAACGCTAAAACATGGCAATTAAAAGTCATACATACAACAAAGGAAGCGACTTAGATCCCTTCAAAAGTTTTAATTAAAATGCTGTGTCTCGCCAATGCAGTATGATAGTTATAAAACAGATAAGCATCGAGTCATATTTGTTAATTACGTGATTGTGTAATTTATTTTTATCTCTTAAAAATAAAAATCATTGTTTATATCCGATATCCGAGAATATGCGGCAGTGTCACGAGAACCGCGGGCGAGAGTGGTCATAGCGTCACTATTTACATTTGTACCGCCCGGTGCGTGACCTAAAGATAAATTCTAGCCGGTATCTTACCTAACGTATATAATCCTGTTGTACACTTCATAAGAAATTTCCTATTGTATGTTTGTAAACATGCCAAAATTAGAAATATTCTTTGAACGAACAAAATTGAAAACAGTGTTATAATTTACCTTTGATTGTATTCGTTCAATCTAGAGCGATAAAGTTACATAACTTTGTTGATTCGAACTTAGTTAAATTTTCCAATAAAGCTTATTCTAAACATGAACTCAAAATGTCAAAGGTCTTAATTTTCAATACGGAGTAAAAATTAGATTTCCTCCGTTACTTATGTCTGTCTACGCGTTAATCTCAGTAAAATAATTCTATAGATTTTGATTCGGTCTTAACCGATAAATGTACTGATTTATGGGGAAGATTTACGTATATAATATATGAATATTTTGTGTAAATTGGTCGAACTATGTTGATATTTGTCGATTAAGCTGAGTAAATCGTGCCTCCTGAGAGCTTCCAAGCCGCTGCATAAATCGGTAAAGTTATGAGAATCGTTTATAGTAGATTTGTTATTCTCTCTTTAGTTGTTGATAGTCCACGCCGTTATAATGATATGTACAATTATTTAAATTAATTCCAAGTAATGAAAATGAATTATTTTAAAACACACATCGAAAATTTTTTATCAAATTGAATATAAGTACTATAATTTTTTGCTTTTACATATTAAAACAATCTGTATTCCAAACCTTTTGAACCAGTGACAAGTTTTGATAGTGTTTTTCTTTGAGATTATGCATATATGTAATATTATTTTATTTGTTCATTTTCAATCAAAATTGACACGGGGACCGATATTGAAATTGATAGAGGGACCGGGTTGGAATCGTAAGTCGGACCCGAAATGGAATCAAGAGAAGGATTAAAATTCGATTCGAAAGTGGGAATGGTATCGGTGTCAGAGCAAGACCGGCATCGGAATAAAGGATGGAATCGCGATGGAAACAGAGTAAAAATATTGGAATGGATAATGAAAGCGAACAACTGAAAACGGGAGTGTAACTGGGATCGGAATCGACAAAGTAGTGTCGTTGTTGTATACAAAGAGTCAAAGCCGGAAACAGTCGCTATTATATAATTTCTCTCATTATAAATATGAAATTATTCTGGATGCTTGTTATTGAATCACTTTCGAACGTCTGAACTGCTTTTCGTCGAACAATCAAGAAATGTTAAATGTATGAATAGATTGATTGTAATTACAAAACTTTGTTTTTTATATTATTTTATAACAGTCCAATATGTTTTCATCTCATTCTCACAGTCGATTTTTTATAAAACAAATTCAATATTCATATTTTATTTATTTATGTGCCAAAGAAAAATAATTAAAATTGATGTTCTGTAATTTATTTTTTCTACATCTCTCATTATTTCTCCTGCCACACTTATAAAAGAAGCATCAGCCGTACTCGTTACAAATGTTCTGCTCCGCGGATATTGTTATGTGCAATATTCTTACAATTGTTTTCGACAAAATCGAAGGAAAGTTTCCAACAATTTATTCAAATGCAGTCCGAGCAGCGCGACTTAAGTTTTATGGCGTCGTCGCGGCAGAAACACCGCGACTGCGCTCAAACTTTGATCGTTATCTCGAGAACGACCGTCCTGCTGCAGCTCACTTAAGTATCCTTAAGTTGAAATCTCTCATTTGCCACGTCTAGGCTTTTAGTCGTGAAACTTGATATTATTTTGTTTTGTACAGTCGTCTCTAATGGCGGAGCGATTGAAAGCTAGTCAAACATAGATGATTGAGAAAAGCTCTCCTAGATGTAGCGATGCTTCTCTTTTAGTGAACAAAATAAATCTCCATACAAATATCGTTTATTATAAATGTGGCATTATTCTAATATTTTACCATTTTTATCTGGTATTGTCGATTATTGCTATGTAATATAAGTTGTAAAGCTTAGTAGCACAATTAAAATTTAGTAAATAAGGATTCCTTTAAACATCCACATTCTGTAAATAAAGGAATATGAAAATCATTAAATTTCCTTTGAATATAGTTCCAAATCGATTTTATTTGTATAGGTCAGATGACGTCTCACTGTATTCCACGAGCTTCTACTCCCTATTAGTTCATCTTCTTCAAACTCAATGTAACTTTACACAACATTATATATTATGGTGAACATTCTCCGATGCACAGCTTGATAATATTTTCTATCGTCTTTAAATTAAGTGAAATGGATAGTCAAATGCTATTATAAAACCGTAAAAAGGTGTATCGATACGATATACATATTAGCAAGCCCAAGGTTTCTTTAAAAAGTGAAAGCAATTGTGATGTGTGTAAAGGAAATGAGCTGCACAAGTGGAATCATTTGTTTCTTATTTTATATAAGTTCGGTATATATTAGTAATTTGTTTGTAGATGACAGTAAACTCGATATATTGGAAGGAGAAAAAATGGGGAATAAAGTGAATGAGCTTGCTTCATGTTACGAATATTAGAAGAAATCAACAAGCGTGTTTAGTTAACATAATGCAATTGTGTTACCTACGCTTATGTGCGATAGTAAAAATCGTGTGCCAGAAGAAACATTAAAGGAGAATCAATGTACAGACGCGTTTGCAGTATGTGCGAAGGGCTTTGAAACATAGATGCTGGAACAGTGATATCAGAGAGCGGTGTGTTTTGAAAGAAGGTATATGTTCTAACTGTAATAGAAATAGTAATGGTTGCGGTGGTTTGACTATCCGAAACAATGAATGAAAGGAGACTACAAAACAAATTTGAGCTGATATGTGTGATGGAAGAGTCGACAGGGTCGCCTTAGAAAATAATATGCAGACTGAATTGGTAGCATATTAAAGAAGGGCTAATATTAAGCACCCGAAATCGACGAGTTTGCATGATATGATTAATGGATGTTAATGAAGTAAGAGATATAAAAACCGGATCATGTAGTAATTTATGTATAAATCTTTACTAATTCAAACCTACCCTTCTGGGAAATAGGCGTGAGTTGTAAAACTCTAATATAAGGAAGTTCACTGAAATTATTATAATCATGTCTAAAATAATACTCTATTTTTTTCTAAACTCCAGAATACATTCTCTACTATCGTGCTACTCTAGTACTACGTTATATTACAATGAGGGTTGACTAAGATTAAAAAAAGCATTATTTTAGTTCTCACACAACCTAGTGAAGTGAAAACGCACTACGGAACTACTAGAACAATTTATACTTTTCATATTTGTCAATGCATTGTCTCTCAAGTAAAGAACTAACTTTACCACACCATTTACAGCTTCGAAATTATGTGATTTCGAAAAATAAGTCCTATTCTGAAATTTAACTATTGTAAGTTGATATAAGAGACATAGTCGGCAGAAACAATACCATATAATTGGAAAATTCACGCCTGTGAGTATAGGTTAAATATTTTTCAAATTTTGTACTATGTGATACAATAATTTGGAAAATATTTAGTAATACATGTTTTCAGTTTTGGTTTTACGTTTTTTATTTTTGTGTTAATAATATGTATTTCACATATTAATTCCTTTATGACTTTATCATGACAATACGCGTCAAGCTTGAATGACTATAAAATGACCTTTAACCTGCAATATTCACTCACAGTACGCAAATGTGAAAATATAAAAATTAGCACAGTATAATGAGTATATAATTGATTACATGCAAAGACTTCCAAACGTTCTAGAGTTCACGGCGATACATAAACTCTCTTTTGTGTTCTTATGGTATGCTGTAATATGCAGTGCAGTACGGTATGAAGTATGTTTGTAGTAATCCTTGAAATACAGAGAATCCTTTTCGCTTCACTAAAATTAATCATAACATTCGGGGAATCTGTACAAGCGCTGCTTATGAAAAGATTACTTCCTCTTGACGATCGCTTCAAACTGTTCTCTGATACCTGCTCGTTAGATCCGTTGCGATTCGACTGTTTCCAGGGGGCGCTTTGGCCTGGATTGATTAATGGGCGGAAATCACGGAACGCGCACCGACTTAAAACCATTTATTTATATCGCGTTAATTAAAGGCGATCTCGTGGAATTTTCCAGGGCTACAAATCTTGTTCGGTGGCCAGCGCCTGTTCACATTCAAAGAGCCGGATCGCGTGAAATTATCCGAGTCTATTCAAAAGCGAATTTACACTGAGCACCCTAAGCTTTAGGCTTTTCCCAGTTTCATGTGAAAATAGTGTAAAATGGATATTTTACTAAAATAAGTAAATAACTGGAATTTATTGAATTAATTAAATTAAATTAATAACTAAGGCATTCATGAAATTCTAATATCGTTTGTTTATTCTAATATCTGTTTCTAATAATTCTTATTCGCGTTTTCATAATAAAATCAATTAATGAAACTAATCCTCGAATTCTATTTACAATGATTTAAAAGCTTTTAATTGTTATGGACTTTGAATTAAATCCTAATCTGAAATTTTCCACGCGTCTTGTTTACAGGATTTTGTTTTGGCAGGGCCCTCTTCTACAATTTCTCTTTAACTTTGCTATTAACAGAAAGTCACTTTTCAACTGAATTTAGACTTCAAATTAACGGTTAAAATGGACTTTTGATAAGTGCAACTTCAAAAAGGAGACGCGAAAGCTGCCCTCGGTCAACTGTTGCTATAATGAACAGAACTAGATAAACGCTGACGTGCAAACGGACACCTTGTTTACTCCCAGGTAGGTGTTTCAGTTTTTCATTTGAACTTGACCCTCACGTCGCGTAATGAATATGAAAAGTTTCCCGATCCGCGGAACGATCTTCATTATATCGCGCTTAATGTTATTAATCTTTACTCGCGGAGTTTCGAGCTGCTTTCGAAGTTTATACCGAAATAGCTTCTTGTGTATTAACTTCGTATTTTATGTAACAAAGGTCAAAATATCCATGTTAATTTATCTATTATGTAATTATTGTGTACGAATTTCTGACAGCATTTTCTTTATATTTGTCTTTTTATGGTGCATATAGATCATAACACAGGCTTCTATATTTCATTTCATACCTTATCTTTAGTCTTTTTATGAAAGAACGAGGATATATGTTGTCTATGGATTGCTAAGGATTTTTATCTATGCTCCTTGGACGTCGAACCATAGTAACACTCAGTAATTTGAAAGTAAGAATATGCTCTACAAACTTTTAGAAACAATTAAATCTAGTTATTAATCCTACGTAACCGATGAAAAGTATCACCAGTCGACCAGATCCATCGTACAGACTACTAAATAACACAGTCCTTCTTAATACTTGCCAAACTATCAAAGCTTCAAACTCAAACTGTATTTATACAAGGGAATATATATTTCTTCCGTAAGCCACCAGTGGACCTTCATATCGACGACGACGGAAGTTCCGGACAATTTCAGCGACGCGACGGCGCAGCCCAATACGGGAGCGGGCGGCGGGCGGCGATCGATCGCTGTTAATTGCTTAATCCGCCTCATTCCTTTCCACTTTCCTCAAATATCGGTCAACTTTGACAAGAATAATGGGATCCTGTAAATGACGGGTCCCTGAAGTTTAGTATTATTATTCTACGCCGATCCGATCTATCGGCGTCGGCTCTCGCTTACTTAACGTCGCGTTGGTCCTTTGATAGTGCAGCACGGAATCGATATAATGTTTGACGTTGTCTCCCTCTAGCGTAGACCGGGGTTTATGCTTATTATGTCTAATTTGCATAAATTTTTTTAAATATTAGCAGCACAAAATTTATTATTAATTATCAGGTTTGTTCTAATTGTGTAATTTTTTTGTACAGTTTTCTACTTTTACATGTAATAAAATATGTTTTATTTTAAGCTTCTACTTGAAAGTAGGAACTTATTTTTTAAGAATTTCACAGTAAATTAATGTAGTATTACTACACACTATTTTACTGTAAAATCTTAATGCTATCAGATATAAAAGTGCATACATACATATATGGTTTCATTATGTGATAAGGAGTCCATGCCCAACACGTCGGTCCGTCTGACCTAGGCTGTCAGTGCAGTATCCGTATTACTCTAATAAACGGCAATTTAAATAAAAAGTCGTTTGTTTTTAATAGCAACTTATATCTAAATTGGCAATGAATTTTTAAGCGCATATCTCATGTGAGAAATATCGTTGTCATGATTTATTTTTTTATTTGTTATACCAAGTCATTAAAAATTCCATGAAAATCACTAACGATGTATATATACCCTCTTGTGATATCTGAAATGTTTCATTAATAAGTTCGGGTCGAAGTAGCAATCTCAATTAATGTTACTTAGGATATCCTTTGATCATAACTTTGGGGAATGATAAAGTATAGAATTCCGATTAGTTTGGATTAATTTCAGTTTAATATAAGTTGGATTTTCAAAAATTTTGTCAGTGGCTACTAAAATCTAAGAATGCATCAAAACATCATCAGACGAATCCCAAAATTTGGTCAGCACACAGTTTACCGTTTTGTAGTTTAGAGTTCTTTCACCATCCTTTATATTTTTTTTTAACTAAAAGTTACTTTGAAATAGAAATTGCGTTCCACGTCGTCCTTCTAACGGTTGGGCTAAAAGCCGTTAAAAAGAAGACATGGAACGTAAAATTAATTTTAAAAGTGACTTTTAGTTAAAATTGACTTTAAAAGGAGGTGGTAGAAGGAACCATTAGTCTTGTATTTTCTTAGAGGTTAACGCGGCCTTATAAATGCATAACGCAACTTCATAGTATACTGAATTAAGCGCATTGTTTTGTCGCTAACGTATACTTTGTGTGTCCTTATAGAGTCTTCGGCATAAAAGCCTTACTGAGTTTTATCCGATTTTTGGTTATTATAAATTTATTTTGCTCCCTAACAGTGTCATTGCATTTTTCTAATATTAAACCTGCATTTGAATACCGATCCTGATAAACAGTAACCATTTTTTAATATATAAAATGTTCATTAAGTACTTAGAGGTTCTAATGACAATCTGAAACCTTAACATTCTAATGACTGTTAATCGCCTTCCATGTATTGTGGTGTTGTATATGACACAGCTTGTACAAACATTACGATAATCCCACTACATAATATCATTTCGTTACGAAATGGGAGCGGTCCGCGCCGCACAACTTACTAATTCCCCAAACGGACAAACTGGCCTAAATACATTGAATTAATTCGCGAACGGCGGCCGCGTAAGCGCCTCGAAGATAATCGTCGCGCTTGTCGTTTGTGTAACTAGCACGATTTGTTGCGTTTTACATAGACGGGCGGTCTGCTTTAACTCGCTGCTTTTCCCGTGTTTTTAAATGTAACGTAGTGTACTTTGTTTTTTATTTTAGTCTGTGGCTATTAGGAAACCGTATGGAACATTCGGCCTGCTATGTATTAAAAACAGTATGGAATTGACCGAGGTATTGAAAACATATCTATACATATTTAAAAACTGTATATGATTTAAGATTAATTACATTTTTAAGTTAAAAATTTAAGTCAAAATGCTAGAATGTAACTTCGGTCTAATCAATAGACCGAAGGTCAAAATGTACGCCAAATATTTACATAAGTAGAATATTGAAAGGAGAGAAAAAAGTTGTAAATAGATTTGTTAAAATTATACTTAATAAAAACTGAATAGATTGGAATTGTGTAGCCAATGTCCTATACTTATACCGATTTTAGGTAATTAAAAGGAAAATTTTGGGCAGAAGACTCAGGGACGAAAGGAGCAATCCTGGTTCAGGTCTAGTGTTCTTCTCCTGTCCAAATAGGATTTGGACCTCAGTGACATGCCGTTATATATATGTTTTATTTTTTGTACTAATTTACTTTCGGACTTGCGTGATAAATCGTTTTATTATATATTTCATGTATTAACGTAATTTTTAATTTAATATTTGCTAATTTTTCACTTTAAAACTTTGTGTATAAGTCATTATTGATGTTTAATTTATTGTTCTAATCAATAGGTTAAATTTTATTAAAGATGCATACGAGCTAAACTTATTCAATTTATGGTGTTTTAAATCAAACATTGCGATTGACTGAGATAAAAAGATTGTAGGAGATTATTCCTCCGCAAGTAAAAACCTGTCACTACGAGATGCGTGACTATCCGTATTATGCGTCGTATGCACATCTTCCCTCACATGCCATGACTTTACTTTCGAAAACGCGCCGAAAAGGATTTAATTTACGACATACTAAAGATAAATCAACAATAAAGGACATTAAGAGCATCTTCTACAGTTTGATTAGAGCAGGATCTTTTTTCGTAATCAGAGCATCCAAAATACTTGTTAGCCGTAAATTCACATACCAAACTTTAATTAAACGTTTACTTTATCTTTAGCTACGTTAATTTTGTTTAATTTATGCGTCAATGAAAAACGTGCAATACTATGTTTAAATACGCATAGAGCGCTAGAATCAATTTTGGGTCCTTTGAGAGTTTTATTTGATCTGAAAAATTAAAATTCAAACGCAACTCTGAGAATCTACGTGAACTTTATTTATGATCAAAATTATCATTTCATAACTCCAATTTGCCTTGATTATTAGATTACATAACAGCAGAAACGTTGTCATGGTATGATAAAATCTTTGCTTTAGTATATATTATAAATATTGTTGTTTTGTACCTTTTCCTTGGATATTTCTAGTTTTGTGTATTGGCATGTGAAAGAAATATTTTCCCAAAGTAGATAAATATAATTCTAGTTAAGTTTTGTTGTTCTTTTCTCGAAGAGGCTGTGCTTTATTATTGAAAAATTAAACCATGAGACACACTCATCTCTGTCGTCATTATTACTGTAATAATTCACTTATAAATTTAACATTCAGAAATAGGTCACTTATAAATATGATATAAAACAAATTAGTTTAAAAGACATTTTAATAAATGAACTGGATATCATTTCGAGTCTTTCAGTAAAGGTGACAATAGAGAAAAATCCGTCATAGACATCAATATATCGTCTGGTTGTCTGGATGTAAGTACGAATGTACTAAATCAAAATAATAATCCAAGCAAATTTGGATTTGTAATTTAATTGCTCTGGTAGACATTACTAGAAACATTTAAAATAACGGACTAAGCTTACACATATATATTCCATCCACGGCTGTTCACAAATGAACTTACGTATTATAGGGATATTATTGGCATAAGTAGTATTAAAGGTACATTGTAAAACTCTTACCATTGCAAATAGACTTATAGGGGCCTTTTTCAGACTTGTGCTTATAAATCCTTTATAGTGCTGATGAAACCAAGGTTTTAGGATAAATATAAAACTGTTTTTGCTTTTTGCCGTATTATAATTTTACTTTGATTAACGATGATAACGATAACACTTTTATTTCAGTATTCTATACTATCATTGTCATGTTGAATTAGTGAAATTAACTTTAGCTAACTAATATAATGTGTACGACTATTTTCAGTAGGTACTACATTAATGTTAAAAATTATATGTTTTGGTCTTAAGGATGAATAAATTTCAACGCCTTTCGCAAACACGTACAATTCATTAAATAAACATTAAATCGCATAGATAAACATAAAATGTTTTGTTTTTGTTTTGTACGATTTTGTTTTCATATTACATACGTTCCGCGCCGTGCCTTAAGCGATACGCATTACACATTATACGTTCATCTGATACGCAATAATAAACAAACGCAATTGTTTGAATGATACTGCACCCCATAAATTCATTTTCTGTATTTAATCATGTAGAAAACTGTTATAAATGGGTGACTTCAAAACTCTTCCGCCTCTCATACTCGAACTCTCGAAACGAAATACGAAAGCACGCAGTACGCTCAATAATATTGCATTTGTATGAGTGCACAGCGCATTACTTTTGCATTTTATTATAGGTACAGCATTATGCATTTTGTGAAAATGACGCACCAGGTTGTATTAAAGTTGTGGCGTCAAAATGACTCTTCTCGCAAAGGTTTAAGGTAGATTTTAGAATGCGTAAGCAGTCTCCTTTATGCGAAATAGAGAATTTATTCGTGTTTACGACAGAAATGGGTGTTTTATCTACAAATTAGAGCGACGAGCTAAAAGGTACGTAACGGTTTTATTCGTTTCTGCCTGTCAGAAATAATGAGAACAAGAATGCCAATATTACGTGTAATAAAATATTACGGACATTTTTAGAAGCAAATCAATAAGTTTAAAGAACTCTATCGAAAAACTTCATTTATAATGGGATAGTAGACTGGATCACTGAAACCCAAATTACCATTTGTTATTGGAAAATGTAAGTTGAGTAGATGTGAAAACAAAAGTTATCTAAAAAAAATCGATCAATAACAAAGATAAAGTTTTAATTTTTGGTGTTTATACAATTTTTAAACAAATAATTTTGTATACTCTTTCCAAAATAAAAAAACCGACAAATTATGACAAATTAAATTATAATAAAGCGAGATATACACGTAGATACCCAGCTTTACTTAAATATTAAATAGCATTTATTATGTATAAATTAAGTATAAAAGTAGACAACGTTAACGTAACATTATCGTTATAATTCGTAAAGACGTCACGCACGTACGTCGAGGTTTCGCGTTAATGATGAAAGATATGAGCCGTAGCCCGGGTCCAGTACCGGCTGCGTGACGGGCCGCCGACCTGGACGCGGGAAACGTAACCGTGCCAGTTAAATATGTCAATCGTACCTAGTCAATTTCGGATGTTTTGTTTTAGATTTATAAGAAATAACTTCAGCGTAGATTAGTCATGACGTAAGTTCCAAATAGGATATTCTAATATGATAAATTAAATTTAAAGCTTTAACTTTTTCATTCAATAGTTTTATTGTCGCATGTTGACGATAGGTGGTTTGATAAATATAAAGAGACGTTATAAAAATCATGCAATGTATAAACTGCGGCCCACTTATAGATTGAAAGCGACATTACGTTTATATTCGCAGTTGTGTTTGTTTTCTATTTTGCATATAAGTGATTTATGTGTATCTATGAGGAAAAGATAGCGGACGCGGTGGATATCGGCTGCTATAAGTTTTAAGAAGCACACTAATGCAACGCGTGAACGGAAAATAAAAGCTTTAAATAATGGAATCCGCAGACAGCCAGTTATTAATCAGGAATTGCGCGTTCGCTTTTCGCTTCAGGTCCGATGGCGCACGATCAGTTATAAATAAAGTCGTCCTCGTTTTTATAAATTCCTTTCGCGTTTAATCCATAAATTAAATCGTGTATTAAATTAACGCGCTCTCCGCCGACCCGGCGGGTAGGTGCGTATCTGTTTTAGCACCCCTCATATATGGAGGCCATAAATTTTAAAGAGGCGTTTTTTCCACGCGTTTTCTCATAGGGTCTTTATTTCCCTCGTCGGCCGATCGTGAATACACAAATTGATGGTCAAGAGACGCGTAATATTTAGAAAGTCGTCGGATTAAAACGACGCTTGAAATCCATCCGTAAACACGATTTGAAAATTTCTCCTCGAGCTGGCCGGGATTAATTTAAATAAAATTGATAACCCCGTTGTATTTCACACTCATAAAACTTTCCGGAGGAATCTCACGAAAGACAAAGGGTCTGCGGGATAATCCGACCAACTTACCTGCCCTTAATTAGAGTTCCTCCCGGGGACTCATAATTTACCCGTGTACCGTAAAATAGTCGCATAATAACTTATTTGTCTGTATTATTAAATCGCTTTGAACGCTCTTTGGTGGCAAATAGAGGACTTGACGGTAATTAAAACTTGGAACGACTCGATTGTATTCCGATTTGATGTTTTGTTTTAAAGATTTAACTCTTCGTGCATTTACTTAAATACGAAAAGTGGAGCCATATTCGTCCCCTAGAGTAAAAGTATTTTACTATATCGCGTATATAATTTTGCAGGTGGTCACAACCAACAGTTCGCGTCTAACATTTATGAACAAAGTGTTATTGTTTTAATTGTGAATTTTAATTTGAACACCCACTTAACGATCCGACCGCGGCACTACCCAAATGGCGTTAGCGTACTGGCTGCTGGCGGCGCTGGCGGCCGCGGCGCCGTCGGCGTGGCTGGCTCGCTCTACGACGACTACGATTCCTACACCAGAACGTACGACTACAAGAATTCAGGTAAAGGATAGTGTATCTGTTGTCTATGGCATTTGATAAGTCGTATGTATGGTGATGTATGACTATTAAGTCCAAACATTTATAAGTTATAGAAATAACACAATCTACACGTCTAACTCGTTAATGAAAATTGTTATTGTAATTTATAATTAGTTTGTTATTATAAAATGTTTATTCTGTTTTATTGTGATAAACATCTTTTAGATTATGATATCAATTCTGGTACATAATATATTAATTTAATATTATTTTTCTGAGCATACATACGGTCTACTCACCGAGTTCAAGAAAACGAACAATCGCACACGAGATCGAGACTTTCTATCCATCAATAACGAAATATATTCTTTGTCTTTAAAACACAAATTTATTACTTTACAAATTTAAATATTTTTAAGACTCATAAATAAGTTCAATTTGACAAGTTAAGACCTAAACAATATCCTAATGTAAATTTAATCGACAAATTTGACAACTTATCACGGTTATTTCTTCTTTTAGGGTTCCATAGCCAAAATGGCAGTAACAGAACCTTACAGTTTCGTCATTGCCGTTCGTACGTCCGTCCATGTCAGGCATTTTATCCAAAACCTTAAGATGTAAATTGATGAAATTTGAAGTATAGGTATCTTGTGTGACACTATACATAGCAGAAGCTGAAAAAATTTTTTCGGCAAACATCAGCGTTTGGCACATATTTCGACAGTTCTTTAAAAACATTTTAAACTTTCATGCAATTTTGTGATCAAATAAATATTTTCGGAAATAATCGCTTAAAAGTAGTATAAAATTGCTTCCTAATTTTTACACCGTATGTCCATAAATATGAAAAAAATTGAAAAGACGTAAGAGCCATTAAGATACGCTCTTTTCACATAGTAGTTTTCATTTTGAGACTGTAATAAATGTTTTAATTGTGATTTAACGCACTTAAAGTTTAATACATAAACGTATATAAATACATTATAATAGTAATGCTTTACAGTAAATTCATTTAATAGTAATAACATATACTTAATATAAACTTTGTGTAAAATATTGCCTTGTAATTATTTATCAAAACCTATTACCCCTTCAAACCGAAAAACAATGTGAGTGTACCTACATTTAACTATCCAAAATTTTGTCTCTAGTGCTTTTTAGTAACGGCTACGGAACGCTACACGGAGCGTGGGTCCCATGCTCTTGGCAGATTTTTATACTTTTTGTATGACTTTTACTTTTTCTAAGAATTGAAAATTTTATATGATATGCATACGTGTGTGCGTGTGTATGGCTGTTTTATACGTTTAATACCTTTGAACGGATGGACTGATTGAAACTGACTTGCGGTATTCGTAAATATTTGACTGAAGATATATTTTTTGTGTAATTTGTCAAAAATTGAGATATCTGAAAATAACAAAAGAAATGTTTTCAACAATTTTTTAGCTAGTGAATTTGGACGATTGCTAAATCTAATCTAAATTCTAATAAAATTGCGTACAATGCTGTAAATATACCTAATTTAAACCGGTTCATTTTTTAACATTATCATATAATGCTTTTTTAAACAATTTTAGACTACTTAAAAATTCATTTTAAAGTAAAACCTATTCTTGCGCTAAAAAGTCCTTGAAGCCGATATAATGTACAGCTAGTAATGTTGAAAAATAAGGCTTAATGTTTTGAACTATAAAATGGACACTGATGTTTTCACGCTTTAATGTCTTCATAGATCTAGGGTTGCGAATTCATAGTGAATTTTTCTTCACACTCATGTTAGAACCTATCCAGGGTACAACCTTTGACAAAATACAAAAAACCAAAAACTTGTGATATTTGTTACACAAGGATTTTCTTATGGTGTTACGCTTTACAATTGCGTTATAACTGTGGTATTTTAAATTTCAAATGTACTAGCTCTATTTAAGAAACATTATTTACGTTACGTCCAAGTTATTTTACAACAATTGCAAAATTTTTATATATGGCCCTGATTTTAAATTTAATATTTATTAGTAAAAGTAAAAAAGATTGTTAGCTGAGAATATAATGAACTGAGATATTACTATTTTATCGAACATTTTACATTAGTTTGGATGTAAAATTAAGTGTATCTGTTCATGCGCTGCAAATTAATAAAACTGTGATACAATTAAATTTTTGATTTTAATCTTTGCGTTTCAGCAAATTTTCATGTTATGAAACTAAACCTTGATTCATAAAGATTCAGTCTAATCCTTGTAATTTTTGCGGAAATGTTTTAATATCACGCCGCGTCTTTTTAAAAACGACAAAACGTCAGCAATTCTCCGGTGCTGCAGATGGTATGAGCCGCGGTGATCTCTAATTACAGAGTCACTGCATCTCCATTGTGTTCCTCCATAAAATAAGAACCTAACGAACACCATTCCCAATTCTGTTCGTCCCCTTTCTGTCTCATTATGTTATGCAAGAATAATCGACATCATTATTTTAATTGCGTAGAACACTTATTGTATTTATTTATTGTACACTTACTGAGATAGGTGTTACAATATATTTTAATATACACTATTAGTATAATTTTTCACTAAAACAAAACTTATTACAAAAAATATATAGTTAACTTGTTTACATTCTAGAGTAACAAAAGGCATTTGTAGAATTTTAAAATTCAACGAAAGGCGATACCAAAATATATGATAAAAATATTTTTTAAAACTGATGTAATTTTTTTAGTATAATTAAAATTGTAAGTGATTCCGTGTATTTTTTAAAAGCTGTAATGCAATTATAAACGTGTGTCTACATACACAAGAAGCCACCTACTTTTTGGGTAAATAGAAAATAATTGCTTTGGTAAACTAAAATTACTCATGCCAAAAATATTACATCAAATCTTCAAACTTATATTTCACAACTAAAAATAAGTGTGTATTATAATATGTACAAAGTTTGATATATATAATATTAAAAATTCAAAGAATAAAATATTATTCTTCAGAAATTCTAAATCATTAATTGCATTAAACAATACATTACGAGCAACACTCGGAATAACTTCAGACCTTACGAACTTCACAGTGATGTTATATGCGTCTCGTTGCAACCATTGTTAAGAATATAAATCTGACCCGATTTTTCCAACGCGCCAAAAGAAGTACGATTTCAAAAATTTAAACGACGGACCAAATTTACACCGTGTTTTAGTAAAATCGCCAATAAATATGTTAAGTGTAATGAAAAGTATATATATCCATGTTTTCGTTTCCATCGCAACACCACTTTAACGAATGCAGTTTCGACTGACTGCGTCTAGCGAAATACGATTTAGCGCTTCGGAACCTGCCGCCATTACCGTCCGGGAGGCTATTGCTCTGCGCGTTCAGCTGCACTCGTAAGGTACCGACCTATCATATTTCGGCGCGAACATAGTCAAAGTTTCGTTCGTTTGGCTCCTCAAAATTTCCGTTGCTGTCGCAATGTCGCTTTTAACTATTATTTAAGTGCGCAATACTATGAGTGACGTCGACTGTGTTTCGATAGAGTTGTCTGTGTTCGAACTCGCCGTCTGACCCACTTCCCGTTTTGATAACGCACATATCTCGGAGGGTCCGGCCGTGTCAAAGCGGCGATCTTCGTAATTGAACGAAATGTTATTATCGACTGTAACGAAAATGTTTACATCTCGATGGAATATAAAACGAAACCCGATGCGTAGAGATTTGAAACCATAAAATTCATAATTGCCTAAAAAGAAGTTCTGGTAACCTCTTCTCGGTTAATACCAATACTATAAGTCACAAGTACAAAGAAGCGATAAGCTGGAGTTTTGATTTTTTTTAATTTTTCATCGCTGAATTGCGATATTTACGATCTTTAATGTAAGGTACGCATAATCTCTTTGTTATGACGTATTTATTATACCATATTTATGTAACGCATTTATTATTAATATCTCTACTTTAAATGATTTAGAAAATAATATTTTAGTATGCTATAATATTTTAAACTCGAAGAAGAAGGTGTTCATTGTTATTTTCCTAGATTTGTACTAATATTTTCTTATTTATGCTTTTCTTTGATCTAAAACCTCATCATTAATGATATCTTTTGCGTAAGTTTGAAAACTATGGAGGCGTTATCTAAATCAATATAGTTTGTTGATTCGGGTGATTAATCTTTTGGAAATTCACACGGATGCTGTCTTCCAAAGACTACGTCAAAGAATACGACAACCTGAACAAAACGTCTGAAACGGTGCTAAATCAGGAGCAATAATATTATCAGCACAACAGTATAAATGTGTTGTGGTGTATTTCCTGGTCATCTAGTTTAATGCAAAAGTATTAATAGATCTGATTTCTTTGATAGTTTGATCAGTGAGCCGTCGTCCTGTGTTGTGGTAGGAGTGCCGATGAATAATACTGGGATGTATGTCTTAGATACAGATAGAAAAAATGAGTCCCTGATGGTATATGTTATCAGGTTGGTAAAATTGGTGAAAGTCTTTCACCAACTCTATCAACGTAATTGGATTTTGCCTTGACAGTTTGATTCATTTAAGATTTAAACTGATACCAGCTAGACTCTCTAAATAAAGAAATCGGTTCATTTAGGAATTGATTACGCGTTCAATTGAGACGTCAAGAACTTTCACCTCACGGACGCATTCAGGCCAAAATATATATGATACTATAGATAACCGATACGTCTGTAGATGTACCGTGTGGTAATAAAATACGATAGAGCTATTCTGTAGCCAAATTGGCTGCACCGCGAAAATGGGCCGGCTCTCCCACTCTCACAGAATGTGTGAAGTGCAGCAGCTTCTACTGTTGTGTTTCATCCCATAATGAGAGTTCCGGTGGCCCATTCCTCTTTAATACCCCGTTCATCCCTTCATTACCCTCCTTCCATCAGCCCACTCCCTCAAAGTCAAATTCTTATTTCTATCCGAGAGGCCGGCAACGTACTGATAACCCTCTGAACTTGTAAGTGGTTATGGTGGTCGTAATCTCTGGTTTCGGCATGTTCATTTCTCCCTTTAAAATGCTATTTACAAAAGGTTGAAAAATTAATACGGTATATAAAGGATACAGACAGAATATTTTTATTTTACGATTTATATATATATATATCTATATCTCATCTTATACATTTAAGGTCTTTTGCCTCGAACTCTCACTAGACACATCAGATCTTGCGATTTTTATGTATGTTTGTCAAATATTAAAATAATTATGAAAAAGTATGTTCACGAAAGAAAGAAATACAGATTTTATACTTTGCATGTTCATGGGAGCAAACGCAAAGAAGTGTGCGAATACCAAATGTCACAACCGCTCGCATTTAGTTAATGTTATGTTTTCTCCAACATAAAGGGCGCATGAATGATCAATTTCTAGCTTCACGAGTGTATCATATTGCAAACGTTGCGGTGATAGGATTGACAGACGTAAGGGTAATTATATGAAACTAATTGAATTGTGTGGGTTTATAGTGACCCTGCGCAACCTTAAAAATAAGTAAAATTTCAAATCGATCAGCCTTCAAACAAAACTAAAGTGTTCTCGGTCTGTCTGAAGCTCTCGGTTTTAATCATTGGAATATAAAAGAATATGAAATTCACACTTCAAGTATAACTTGCTGAGAGAGCTTTAGTAAAGAGGAGTTCATTCAAGAAAACGAATGAAGATTGTAAGACACAATAAAAAAGCAAAGCTGCTTTACTAAAAGCTCTTTATTAAAAGTATTTGGAGAAGTATTTTCAACTTTGTATATGCCTTTTATTCAGTGTTCCTTTATCGATTCAAATAATGATTTTTCTTATAAAGATTCTACTTATATGATTTAGCTTTTACTTTAGAAAATTAATAAAGTCGTCTTAAAATTATGGATTATTACTCTAAATTTGAATAAATAAAAGCATGAAAATTCAAATAGCATTTATACTAATTTCAATATAGAAATGAAAAATGATGATAGCAATTCATGATTTACGAAGAAAAGAGAAATAAAATATATATATCTATTCTTATATCATATTAGGAATGCTAACATGCTCAATAAAACTATTATATTTTAAAACAAACTCATGGTATAAGGGTTTTGAGAAGTCGGTTAATTTGGGGTCTAGTTAACATTTATTCATTAGTCAACACTTTCAACTTTGAAAGTAATTTCAAAACACTGTAACAAGTAACCACATGAACACGTCCAATATATAAACATGTATCCGAACACCTTTTTTTTATATAGCCAATACTGACACTAATTTTGCAATTTTTACCAGTAATTGACAGACATCCATGACAACTATTGATCATATAAGTACGTGTACAATTTTCATGGTGGCAATTTACCCTATTATTAAATAAATTATTAAAGTAGCAATAAACGTAAATAACCCTTTTGATTTCATGTCAAATTTTGAATCTGAGATATGCCAACTACTCAACCAAATCCATTTTTCTATATCGACTCTAGCTTCATTTGATACTTTTACTTTTGTATGTATTTTTTTTTCTGTTACTTTAATCGTTAAGAATTAGCCCATTTATAAGAAAAGTCTATGAACAACTAGCTTGAAAAACACCTATCATTATCAGTAAAGAAACGTTAGTCATTTCACACATCCGCCCGCATACAACGAATACCTTCACGTCTTAAATCAAGCGAATTCTCTTTTAATCGTGATTCCGACTTCAGTCTTGTCTTTATTTCAGTTCTCGTTCGTTGTCTACACCGATTCTGGTATTGTTTGCAATTCTAATGCTAGTTTTGTTCCTGTATTCCAATAACGATCCGCTTCCAATAACTCGATTGTATCGATTATGTGCCTTGTTTACCAAAGTAGAATACTCATTGAAAGGGTAAGTTTTAATTCAACTGGAACTATGTATTTTAACGAGACATAAAGTATTATCGGTATTATTTCAATATTCAACCTATTCACAAACCTTTTTTTTTCAATTTTATCAATTGTATAGTCAATTATAATTACTATCCCACAGGAGCCTTGTGTTTTACAGGATAAAAAAATTCTCTCATTGGTCCGCTTCATGATCTCATCTATCAAAGTGTCACGTGGATTCGTTCCTCCGTTGCTGCGTGAAAATTGAAAGACCAACGAACGCACTTCTCATTTATAATATTAGTAAGAATGGAATAGTTCCTACCGCAAGTCTTCCAAACGTTTAATCCACGCAGGGACAAAAAAAACCCAGCGATTAAATTCAATGATTTTAAATATTCATATTACATGTAGAATTTTCTCAGCTGAGCAATCTTTAACGTTTTGTGGTCTCCTCAAGAAATTACATAATTCTTTGCATTCTCCTGTTTGTTGGTTTGTTTCTGGCATCGTTTCTGCCTTTTGCTTGGCGGAAGGGAATCATATATGCAAATTATATGGCTTCTTCTTACTTGCATTAGCGAAATATCGATTTAACATGTACCCAGGTCATTGCATAGAACCATGGTGTGATGTTATTGATTTGCAGTAACACATCTCTATGGAACCGTCGTTCCCTATGGCTGTTGTATCCAATATTTTTTTTCCTTTATATATATGTATTTGATTCCTCCTGACTGATAAACCCAATTTCCTATCATATACCCAAAAGTGTTAAACGAACTTATCAAATTATTTCAGAAATTACACGTGCTTGCGTGCTTGGCACCGAGTCGAATCCAAAACAGCAACGCGTAAAAAACAGGTAACTGAAGTTAGCTTTGGAAATGATGTCAATAATCAGTCAACAATTGTAATCATAGAAAATCTAATGAAAATTAAGTACAACCTCAGAGGTACTACCCACGCTAATCCGCCATACTCATAAATGTATAGGTATGTACGTTTGTCGAAAATGGACACTCCTTTGAATACACAAAACCGTTATTGTCAGAATTGTTGCACCTGCAATACATCGAATAATAAAATTTTATTATACATATTCTACGAAGATTTATGAATACGGTTTTTGTCGTCTTTGAAAGGAATTATCGGACTCTCAGTCGGTCTGTCCTGTGTCCATGTTACAAAGCTCTTTGAAATATAACAGCTTTGGTCGGTCGCTTTTATTCTTTAGAATATCTCTATAAAATCCATATCGGTATTCGCAATAACCGCAAAGAGAAATTTTCTATGAGATTATTACTCACCGGTATTAGAAGAAATATGGGCTTATTATATTAAAAGGTTTGTACCTATATTATTACCTATATTAATGTAAGTAATTGACTAGATACATAAAGCGATATACGATACGTCCGTATAGCTACTATAATCATTTATTGGAATAGGTTTAACAATTTCTATTTAATTGAAATCAATGTGACTACTCAGATGCTAATTGTAATGGATCAGATAAATTTTGAATTACTACAGGGATTCATTTGGATAGAAATTTCGTGTAATTGATGAAGTAGTAGGAAAAAGATCAAGAAATGAGACCTTTGAAGTCATAATACCCATAGTTGAAATAGAACGCTTATACCGGATTGCAATGGGTGCAATACCTACCGGTGTGATATGATAACCTACGTCCATATATTAAGACGTAGTATTTCTATTTTGATCATTCTTTGTTTTACACCTTTTACCGTAAAAGTATACAATCATTCACACAGCGAAATCAAATTTATAAGGTAAACGTATAAAAGTATTTAGCTTTCTTCGAAACGTTGTATATTCTATTTCTGTTTAACATCAACACTACAATATTTGTCGCTCATGTGTACACTGACCCAAATTAAGTTGTTACATTTTGAGGTTTCATCGGATTTCCTTTGAACTTCTGTCGACACCCTCTTGGACAATTTGGTACAGGAGGATCGGGTACACATCTTACCGAAGATGGCGCTGAGGGTTGTGATATAAACTTATTAGGACGAGCCCAGACGCGTTGTTCATTATCATTTCAATAGCATAATGCAACTTTTGAAAATGACCTGCGTTTGCATGTAGGTAAGGTAGGTAAGTATATTTAAATTTTAACAATTCCTACTCTAATAAAATTGTGTGGTAAAATAACACAATTTTATAGTATGAGTTTATTAGACTATGGACTTTCTGTGACTAGAAGCATGCTTTCAGCAAAACGGATCTGTTCATTTCGAAGGACAGTATAATAATATGTATATATGCAAAATCAGTAACAATTTTATATACGAATCACCGTCAGATTTTATATTGTCATCGTAAATATTAAAACAATGAGTATGGGTTCACCACTATGTTTTATAATTTCTTATATCACGAATTTTATATTAAATAAAAAGGTTCTTACACGTTCCTCATCTTTTTTGATGAAATTACCTTCCGAACTAGCACATAAATGGATAAAATATTAATGATACCAAGTGCCATATATAGACGTAAGAAATTAATAATTTTTAGAATTTGAGCTTATTTATATATACACTATAGCATTATTTATGGCTTTAAATGAAAGTTTAACACGAACGAATACACAATGAGCAAATCATTATTGTCGCTCGGTAGGCTGATTTTATTCAGAAGAGAGAGTCGGATATGGAAAGAGTTTATCCGGGTGAGGTGGGGCCGGACGGCCAGATCCGCGATTTGCCGAATCGCGTCCGCCGGACAATGGAGCGGATCCTTTATCGTTTCGTTGCCCGCGCCCAGCGCGATTAGTTATTCCGGCGATATCGGCTGACAACAACTGCGGCCCTGCGTTTGCGTCGACGGGTCTCGTTCCACTGAGAGATTCCTGGGATTAATTAACCTCCGACCGCCGAACGCTCTCTTTGTTCGGGCCGAGCGCGAACGTTCCGGAGCTTAGTCCGGCGCCGTCCGCGCACCTCCGCGCCGGGATCGCGGCGATACGGTAACGACCTGGACCGGATAACGACGCGCATTATCCCACCTCCATATGTAGATGTACCTATCGAGTGCTAAACGGATACCGCACGAAACCGACTGAATCACGACACCATGATACGGCGCACGGTTCCATATCTGTTTCTATCTTCGAATAGGACTTAAAGGTTACTGAAAAATTATTATCCACTCTTGTACTGAATAACTACCACATGTAATAAGTATGGAATCTAACAATTTATGTTGATGTAAAAAGTCAGTCTAAAAAGTCACAATTTTGGATGATGTAATCTATGAACCTTTTAACGTTCCGGACGCATCTAAAATAGCTTATAAAGCTGCGTACAGATTGGTACAATGTAGCATCGAGTGCTCGAAGTGGTCATTCACTGTGAACTTTACGGGCGCATCTCTTTCCGCCAGTTTATATCCGAGTAGACCAGCTTTTCCCTCGCTCCACACGTGTCGCCGTCCGGCGCGTGCACGTGACTCGGTACAGAAGTCCAGCACCCTGCACCCCTTTGGGTTCGTTTCAGAGATCGCCTATTGAAAATCGCACCATGTTATGCTCAGTAAACGTAGGTGCTCGTACACGTTTATACACGCAAGACGTCCAGAGTATTGAAGTGTCGGTTACAGTGTATCAATATTATAATAAGGAACTGCAACTAACATTTCAGCTATGTTTACATTTAATACTGGATTACAGCAGTCTGTAACTTCTTTTAACGGTTGTTTAGGCTAAAACCCGTTAAAAGGAAGACGTGAACCGCAAGTTTTATTTTAAAAGTGAATTTTTGGTAAAAATCAGTTTAAAAGGAGATCGTGAAAGAGGTTCTAAAGTCACTTTAACATAAAAAATTAAAGTTTCAGATTAATTATTTTATCAATTTATTAATCCTTTTATTCTCACAACACTCTTTCGGTAATCAGTAAATGAAAAAAATAAAAATCGAAACGGGCGTTCTTTAGTGCCCCAAAACTGGGCGATGATCGCTGAAGCAGGGTTGTAAGAACCGGAAAGGTAAGATTTATAAAACTTATTACTTAATTATAAGAATGATTAGTTTTTTCCCCGAGACTCCGCCCGCATAGACATAAAATGATGAAAAGTTCTTTTTGGATAGGATTTGCGTAAAACTCGTCCTATGTGAGTCTACGTTCCGAAGAAAGTAGCTATGCCAACGCCCAAGTCAATCCGGCCTATAGTTTCGGAGATCTCGTGACGAGTCAGTCAGTCAGTCAGTGGTATTTCACTTATATAATATATGTACAGATAAAAAGTAATTCGAATAAGTAGCCAACGCACCTTGTTCAAAGTTAGCTAGTTCAATAGTAATTTGTTCGCTAATAAAAACAAACCCATGGCTTTGAAATTTGAAGCCTTGGGCCTTTGAAATTGTTGAGAAAAACTTTACCAAAATTTTTGAGTAAATTTTATTAGAACTATTGAAAAGAAAGGGTGCTATTTGTTACACATGAAGACGCTTTATCAATTATTATAATACGTACTCACTCTAATTTGAAAACGGATTTCTAAGAATTAACATTAAACCGTGTTACGCAATTACTTTCATATTCTGTGATATATCACCCTGGACGGCTGAACTGTTCAACATCACATATCGCGCGCAATTGCGGTGTGTTTTGCGTGCGTGTGATATGTGTGTGAGTGTATGAGTGTGTGTGCGTGATTGTTGTGCAAAGATTTCGAAATTGAATACTCATATTCAACCAAAATCAAGTTCAGCGGATCTAAACTTGATTTTAGGCATATCTCAACATATCTAAAATTAGGGTTAACGGTAACAATATAAATATAAAATGTTGTGTATATTGGTTTCCTGAACTTATTTAATGTTCAACTGAACACGAAGTATCGAACGAACCAAAGTAGATATATTTGAATTGTAAAAAAATGTATTACGTTTGACATGAAAAATATTTCTAAAGTAATATTAAACAATTAAATGTTCAAATAATTGATTTCGAATCTCAGTTCAAAGCAGTTTATTTTTTTAAATAATGGAATTAATACCTAAATTGTCCCAAAAGGAACTACGAATGATACTATGAAATAATTATTAAAAAAATAATTTTCGTATTAAATATTTCTTTGTTCAATTCCATTTTATCATACATTACTGAAGCTACACATTAAATTATTATAGTGTTGCATTAAAAATTTCATCAAAAACACATTGAGGGGAAAGAATCAGAACAATTTAAAAACAATTTTTTACCTTTCATATTGTTTCTGTTTTCATACATGAGCTGGGCATTTAGAACGCGGTGCGGCGGTAGCTCAGAGGTCAAGTGCGTTGCTTCCGAACCGGGGGTACTGGGTTCGACCCAGACCACGGCCGAATTGACTTATGAGTTTTTAACTTAAGTTAACTTAAACCACTCGCTCCGTCGGCGACGACAGTCGTTAGTGGTCCCAACGCGCACTGGACCAGCGCGGACGGCTTAAGTTTCGAACTCTTCAATCTTAAATAAAAAGATTGTGGGTGGGCATGCCTCAGTATTGGAGCGAATAAAACCTGGTTACAAGTGGTTTTTCGTGTTAAGATTTGCATATAACTTGGTGCTGTATTCGCTATTTTTGGGGTTCCTTAATTGAAAAGGAAATCAAAACCCTTAGAGGATCACTTTATTGTCCGCCCATCTATTTGTCTGTCCGGACTCTTGAAGCCAAGACTCTCGGAAACGCGTAGAGGTATCGCATTGAAATTAATATAAACTATTCGTCCATGTACAGGTTGGTGCTTTGTTCACTATTTTTAGGGTTCTTTACATTAAAAGGAACTCGGTACCCTTAGAGGATCACTTTGTTGTCTGCCTATCTGCCTGTTTGTTTCTTTGGACTTCTTAGACCAAGACCCTTTCTCAGGAATGCGAGGAAGTATCGAGTTGAAATTAAATAAACTATTCGGTCTACGGTCTTCTGGAGCTACAAAAATATCAAGCTTTTAGAAGCTGACGTAGGTCAACGAATCAAAAATACGGCCATTTATGCTTTGTAATTTGACACTTGTAAGTAAATCAAAACTTTCAGAGTACTTCCCATTGACCTAGAATCATTTAATTTGACAAAATTTTATCGAAATACTGAAAATCCTTAATTATTAGTAGTTACATAAGATAAAAAAAACAAGACATTTTTTTCTTTGTGACTAGAAACTCACATGCAGTTGAAGTCTAAACCGTGATATAGAACGACGTATGGAAGAACGTGTTCAACTTTACGAAAATTTAAGGTTTCCAAAATTCCACATATTAAAAAGAAACGTATTAAAAAAAATGTTTCGCAATTTTCGGATTAATATCGGCATCGAAAACAGTCAAACCTTTAGGCTTTTGGATTAAATATCTACATACATTAAATTTATATGATATACGTCGGGTGTGAGCGCTTTTCGCACTCGTCTAGTGCTTTTTTAATGACCGTTCCTTTTCTACTCGTTTTATCTGTTCAATTACGTGTTCATGCTACTTGGATCATGTCTATTCATCCGCTTGATGAACATCATCAAATCACGTCTCCAGTATTTCCAACTACTACAAGAACAAAGATTTCAAAATAACCTTCAACTTTATGAAAATTTAAAGCGTTTCTCTAATTTAGTCATCAGATGTATGCTTTCAATTCTAAAAGACCAACACTAGTAACTCTGGTTGTGGATGTCCCTTGACGCTGATGATCACCTGGGAGTTCGTATACGTGTTTTACTCTTAATACTATAAAAAATGGTTTCGAAGTTGTTTGTATTCCTTTGTTTTTAAAAAATAAATGTGGAGATATATAAAATATGAGTCTAAAATACACTCATTTTGTGTTTAGGTTTATTCTTTGTTTTTTCTATTTTTAAGATGGTAATAATTTTTTTCAACAAATTAAGAAATTGATTAGATTAGTAATAATATATGCTCATGATTGTAGATTTTGGCCATTACAAATAAGATTCAGTCGACGAAACGATTTATATTTTTTGTGTCCGTATCGGATAAAAGCCGCTGATAATATTATTCAGAGCTAAATCGTTTTTAATAACACGAATATAAATAAATACTGTAGCATGCATCGTAATACGTAAACGGTTTGCAATCTGAACGTGGAACGCCTTCAGAAAATGTTAACAACCCTTCTAAGGTGGAAGCGAGATAAGGCAAGATATTATAAAACATGAACACGGCAAGCGCAAATAGCGCGGAGGTTCCCGGCGAGAATTTCGGGGTCGTAAAAGAGATAGAGGCACAGTAGGCGAAGTGGCAGCGCATATACATTAACATTCCGTTACAAAGTGAGCCCGCAGCGCGCGCGTAACGCGCCGCCTCCGCGGAGCAAATGACCGCGCGCCCCGCGGGAGTAAGGAGAAAATCGCTCCATCCATTGTGAGGCTGTTCGGCGAGGGCGCGCCGACCTGCTCGAGACGCTCGTGGCTAAGCCTCGCCGAGTTATCGCGCCGACATCCCCCTAGGCGGACGTGGGCGAGTCGCGAGCTAATCGTTCCGATTCTGATGGAAAATCAATGAGATCGAATTCAAAGAAAACGTTTTTATCGTCTCTGCTTTCTGTAGTTGTATCTAAATAATCCCCTAACCATCCTTGCGACGTACGCTACCCTTCGATATGGAATGTTTCGTATAATATTTCGGATATTGTGCGGCGTTTTTGCGATGAAAGTATTCCATTGTTTAATTCAAAACGTTTTCGAACTACAGCAATCTTATTATCTTGCGCAGATAAAAAATACATTCAAATGTAAGGCACTAATAGAAGCTGTCGTCGGCGAGGTAGTCGCGGCATCGGCGCGGCGGTCGGCGCGGGCATGGGCGGGGGTGGGGGTGCTGGCGGATATTATTCGGCGCGGGTGCGTTTTGTTTACAAATTGGCGGGCGCACGTGCCTCCCGCGCCCGCCCGCCGCCCGCCGCCCTACGCCGGCAGATACCGCGGCGCGCGTCCCGCCTATAATTTTCCTCGGCCTTGTTTTATACGCATGCTTACCGCCGATCCCTCGTTATCGAATTGATCCCGTTTAGGGAAAGCCTTTTTAAACTTGATTTGTGCGCTCGGCGTCCGGGTACCTGCGCCGTCGGCCCGGCGGCGTCGTCTCCGAGGCCGGCGCCCGGACCGCGACAGCGGAAAACGACGAGTCCCGCTCGAGATTCGCCCGTCGAAAACTGTTTCTCTTCTGCGTCGCGAGCGATGTTTAATCATTATCTTTTCCAGGTGGCCGTCGGCCGCGCCGTCGAATGTCTAAAATATCTTTTATTCCATCGAGACAAATTTTCCGCCGGCGAGAGACCGACTCGTCCATTTCCGCGATGAAAGAGGGTGGGAATTAATTTTCTTCGCTTTTTTACCGGGCGGCTGCGAACGGCCCAAATCAGGTTTCCGATTTAGTCGAGGACATTGTTTTATGCGCCGACGAGCGTAATGCGGCCGGCCGCCGTTAGGAGCCCTATGAGCGTTTACTGTTTGAAAATGTATGCATTGTTTCAGACTTTGGGTCGTTTCATTATTTACTTCTTTTCGTTAGGAAAAAAATAAATAAATAATTACTATTTAGTTTTTACGACACACTTAAATGGACACCGGACCCGATTAAACATACTCTTTCTATGTTCAGAATAATACGTCATAATATGAAATTGGATTAATATTCGATTTCATATTATGATTTTTTTTTTCAGTTATACTGTGGTTTCTTGATATTTTCATTTAAAAATTGAAATGTCATTGGTTATTCAATAGTTTTACAATATCTCTTTTAACTGATAGTGAAATATTTTTCTCTTTAGTAAATAAAATACTTATACGTATATTTATTAGTGTAAATAAGGTAATTTTTTTTAAATGGCCAAAGCTTTTAAAAGCATCGAAGTGTCTCCATCACATCTTTCGTTTAAATTAAAAGAAGTAACGAGAGTATTTTGCTGCTTCAAGGAATTTGTATTTTGGTAGGAGCGAATTAAGGTCCGTTTTCCTTCGACAGATATTTTGTTTGTCGTCATATTTATTTATACTGAAGCCGAGGTCACAAACAACAAGAAAATGAGTCTTTTATGCTTTGAAATACGAATAACTGAAAAGAAATAAGAAATTGCGTAGATACAGATATAAAATATAATATCGAAAAATAATGAATTTAAAATCATATCTTTTTTCATGTATTCTAAGAAAAACCAACATTTTAATGAACATACTATCTAAAGTTATTACAAGCAGATTACGCACAACTGTAAAGTTTCGCTCTAAATAAATACCTTTTTCAATCGAACAAGAAGAATTCGCTGAGGTACATATAAATCCGAAAATTATTAATCTCCATTACAAAGATTCTTAACATTGAAGACTGTTTCAAAATTACAATAAAATCATTGATTTGCAAGTATCGTAAGTTATGGCGGTGGTTCGATAGAACGATATTGTGGTTCAACGTTTAAGAGCGTTGCCTCGAACAATAAATCCTAGATCTGAATTCCAATCACAGACGTAATCATTAATATGTTTTTAATTTAAGTCAAATGAAACCGTTTATTCTGTATCTCGAAAAGAACATTGAGACGCAGGCTCCATGTAATCGCCCATCGCATCGAGGACGAAGAGCCCGCATCGAGCTAGTATCAAGGGTTTTAGGCCGGAAGTCCTTAAACTGAAATAAAAAAAAAAGCGGAAGGTTTCAGTGGAGTGCAAAAAGAAAATTAGAAATATGGAAAAAAATATACATAACTATAATAAATTATGTATAAATTTTGTTCCATATTCCTAAATCTGTTTGTTCACACTAATTTCAAAACAGTTCAAAAACTTTGATTAAATTTTACAGAAACGTAAATATCTCCGGGAATACGATATAGGGTATGTTTTATATCAAAATAAATCTATAAACAGAAAAATATCCACAATGTCAAAAATGGGACCAAGATTGCAACGCACCGGCATCGATATGGATAGCTGATCTGGGATCTAAAGCGAAAATGGGTTCGAGATCAGACACAACCATTGTTAAAATTTAATTTACGCATAGCGAAGGCGGCGGGAAACTGCTAGTAATAAATATTTCTTGTGAAGTCGACACTGTACATTAATTATATTAAAGTCTTTTTCATATCAGATATTTAATTAAAAATTATCATTAAAGAGCTTCAATCTATAAGAGCTTATAAATGGGAAAAGTATATACAGCTGGATACTCCATTGCATTGTATGATTCTTTTAAATTATTCATATTTATGCTATTGCAAATCGACGGGTGCACAGTAAAAGAAGCTATAAATATACTACATAATCTACATTTTTCAAAAGAGCTCTTAAAAGATTAAGAAGTACATATTTTTTCGTTGATAGTCGGAATAGAGTAAAATTTGTATCAACACATTGTTATACTAGGACTCATAATGTATCTGAAGTAAGTAACACATTTTTTGTTAATTTGCGAAATATTGCAGTTGTCTTCATATAGTCGTATTAAAATTCATGTTAGTTGAGCCACCTCCCACTTAAGCGTTTGTACATCGCGTCGCAGCGAACGTCGAGTTAAATAGGCATCTACCACTTGGATGTTTCTACGCTGAATTTCAAAATCCAGACGAAAAGAACAAATTGTTATGTTTTGAAATGGAATTTGAAGTCATTATTATAACGCAATTATTCTTATCAGTTAAAATAATATCAGTAATTAACATTAATATTAGTTTTGCGTAATTTTTGGTGTGCGTGTCTTTATCTATGTTGCACTATAAATTCATGAAGGTGAAAATAATAAAACCATAAACAGGTATTATATATTTTATCATTAAACATTATTTAATTAATTGTAAAAAAAATATAATCTAATATTACTATTATAAATTATCTATAAAAATGTACGTGAAAGACTTGTATAGAAAGAAAAACATAAATAAATTAAGACAATAATTTCAAGTAGAAAAAGGTTGTAACCTATAACAACTCTTTCTTTATACTTAAGAAACGACAAGTCGTTTCTTAAAAATAAAAAAAAATTACGCAAAAGTGACATTCGACTTCAAAATCTTCAGATTTTTGGAGTCGAATATTACTTTTGTGTTATAAAATTATTTAAAGTTCGTACTACTCTCCTTCAAGATGTTCATATTTCTTGTTTACGACTTTAATGAAATCTTCTGATTTCTTTAAGTCGCACTCTCGTCTAGTTTGAGCCAAATTTATAAAGAAATTGCGCCGTTCCGCATTCATTATATAATAACTCGTATACGTAATTAACAATAACACACAGTCGTTACAAAATTAACTCGACAATACATTTTTTTTCATAGAGGCGACAACTTAAACTCACCAGGGTAGCGAAAGTCAACTGACTGATAACTTTGTGTCGGCACGGATATGCGAGAGTACACGCGGACAGCAATAGTTGTCTGCATTGACGTGGTCGAGAAAAGAAATATTCGCAGCTGTCTTGGAAGTACGTGGCAAAATAATAAGAAATATTATGAATTTCAAATATATTTTTTGGTGGACTTAAACTACTTTTTGCGGTTAATAAAACAATGAATAAAACACAAAATCACTAGTTTTGTAGTTGGCTTCTTATACTTTGCACCCGTCGAAATTACGACAAAATTAATGTCACACGATATGGATGTCGAGCCAGCGATTACGCCGGTCGCTTTTCTACAGTTATAGTTATATTTG